>BPLR01018354.1:0-108100 GCA_021605095.1 Caerostris extrusa | reverse complement strand
TTTTCATTACGTAATAATAAGGGAAAATCATTTGGCGAGCGTGATTTGGCACAGCGATCCACAAACAGGTTTCGAATGAGTTTATTGGTCAGAAATTCACTGATTTTTCTTCTCCGGATTTTTTTGGAAGCATGGATTTTTGATTAAACATTCTTCTTCGCACCCAGTTTGCGTCGAAAGTGGAGAAGGCCCGACGGCATTTTTTTGCATTCCCTTTAGTAGTGGATATGAAGTCGATGACACTCCCTTAGTGGTGTTAAAGCAATTGCATTAACTTATGATGGGCCAGGAATTTTTCCTTTTTCCGTTTCGTTGGTTTTGAGTGCAGTGAACGGCAAAATTCTTGCTGTCGATTTAGCCTTTACGTCAGGTAAAAGTTGTGGTGTGGTAAATTATTTAGTATATTATTTTTTAGAGATAAAATGGCAAAAGCACCCATATCACAAATTGACAAATGTTTTCTTTTTAACTCTTGCACTTTAACATTTTTATAAACTTGTGAAAAAGGTTTTAAATACAGCGTTTTGATTTCGAAAATATGTAAATGTCTAATGATGCAGGAAAATGTCAACGCTCATTATCTTCGTACTCGTATTACTGTAAAATTTATCATTATAAACACTTTCTCACTGGCAAGTCATAAATGTCATTGAATCTTGAACTTAGATATAAACCGCTTACCATGGTTGTATGGTGTAGATTCTCAACCATGCGCTTTTTTTGGGTAAGCCAATCTTCCTTCATTTCTTTTTATCGACGAATAAGCTTCGTTTACTATTAATGGACAAGAGTTTCAGAAAAATTTGAGGGACCGAAATAAAACAGTGAATCACCTCATCAAAAGTCAAACAGCAAGCCGCCCGTAAGCCCACGTGGTGTCCAAAACTCTGCCAAGACTGCTATCCAAGATGTGCAATGTCTTGATAATATATCAACATAGCTGCATGAATATTCACTGTAGCGGTAATGCAGTAACTGTGTTGTTGGTGAGTGTTCGATCCTCACTTCCGTACATATATATACTAATACTAAAAGAATCTTTTTCATTCAGATGGTGTCCCGGCACCAGATATATCTTATCTCCGGGTTAGTTGGAGAATCTGACAGAAATAGCGCTTGTCATTTGAATTCCGGGCAAGATGGATGTTCGATACTCTCTTCCTCGGATATTATTAGCTAAAAATTGAATGCAGGCAAATTGCACATGCCTGTGCCTGCTATCACGCCTGGTGCAACACTTCCAGAGATGACAATCATGGACGACTATCCGAATATTTTCTTTGATCTATTATTTAGTTCATCTTTATTACTTTTCTGTGATATACAATGCATACGTTAATGTACCAAATTAGTCCCCACATCACTTACAGTGTTTTCTTAATTATTCTTGAATTTTCTTTTTCATGAGAATTGGGGGAGAAAGATTTTCGATCTACAATGCTATGAATTCTGAACAGTCTGGTTGTACGCTACCCCTTTTAAGAAAATTGCTTTGATTACAGGCATTCTTTTAGTTTATTATACTTGCTTCTGCAATTCTATTAAACAAGAACTTTATTAGAGGTCAAAAATCGCGTTCAAAATTAATTTAAATAGATCACATCCTTATATCCATATTTACTTAAGTGATGTTCGTTTAATTATGATGCATATCTTTGAAATATTCAGTGACGATCTTGATTCCAATCCTTAGAATTATTAAATGATTCCGAATTAATTCAGATGCGCCTTTCCTTTTAGAAAATGTCCTCGATGATAGATTTTAGTACTTTCTACTTTATTACAATTAGCGTGTACTGAATTCTACTAAAAACTTTGTTAGGATCAAAAATTGAGTTCAAAATTATTTTTAAAAGATCTCAACATTTTACTATCAGAAAAATACATAATAAATATTAAATTAGCATCTTAAGATAGTTGGATGGAAGCTAATAGCAACAAAGAGAAGAATTTGAATCAATGAATATTTTCTTAAACAAGTTTAATATAAATGAATGAATTGTTACGGAAAAGGTGGAAGATATACTAATAACACGTTACTTGAAAACTTAATTTCCTGAATGATCCCAATCTTCCATTAAGCTTTTACACTCATTTTAACAAGAACGAAAACGCATTTTATATCGCGTCTCGAATTAAACATCAATCGGACTTCACACGCGATTAGGCTGCTTCCATCCTCTTCCGATTGAAACTCTCACCCCTCATTAGAATTACTCCCCACCATTTTTAATTCTGGAACCACATACAACAAGTAATGCTAATAGGCGCGCATTCCCAATTTTGAAGAGTAATGCAAGCTAAGAAAAGGTTGCTCAAAAACCAACAAGAGCAAAAATCTTCACTGGTAGCGACTCCCAACAAAACCGGTTTTTCTCTTCCTTTATAATTACAATAATTCCCGTCTGCAGTCCAAAACGCTGTCTCTCGCTTTACAAGTGCTCTCACTTTATCGGGTTAACATTAGCGAAATTGCAACTTCATAATGGTTAGTCTTTATAAAAGAGAGGAAGTAGGAATCCATTAGAACTTTCGGGTTTTCTGCTGCCATCAAAAAATAGTAATTTGTGGAACGTATATCATTGGCATTAGGTTCTCTTATTAAACGAATTTGATGCGCTATTAGTTGATGCTTGTAATCCATTTTGCCTGGAAACCCCGCCAACTCCATTCAACTTCGGGGTTCGATTTTAATGGGAATGTAAATGACCCAGCATCTGATTAAATAAATCATTTGTTGTTTCTGATTTGGCATTAAAGGGGATCCCAAAATGAGTTTCGAATGAGTTTATTGGTGGAAAAGGGCGATTTTTCCTTTCCCGATTTTTTTGAAGCTATTGGATTTTGCATTAAATATTTTCCTCCTTTTGCCTTTTTGGTCCGCGTGTTGAAAAAGGAAGGCCCGACGGCATTTTTCGCATTCTTTCAGTAAGTGGATACGAAGTCGATGACACTTCTTAGCGGGTGTTAAAGTAATTGTATTAACTTATGATGGGCCAAGAATTTTCCTTTTTTCCGTTTCAGTTGACTGGAATAAAAAATTTCTGTTGACGTGATTTAATGACGTCAGGTAAAGTTGTGGGTAAGGAAATTGGTTGCGTTTTTTGATAAAAAATGGGGTAAGCACACAGATAAAATTGGATAAATTGTTATTGTGCGTTTTTCTTCCTGTTTTTAAAGTTAAAGTTCTTTATATACAGTCGTTAAAAGGCATTAAATATAGGAATTTTTATCGAAAAAATATATAAAAATATGTAATGATTGGAAAAAAATAAGAAAAGTTATTATATTATATTTATTACTATGATTAAAAGCTATTATTTATAGAAAAGTAATAACTTTTTAAACTTATCTTAACTTAACTTAAGAAAAAAAGTTATTACATATAACCTGGCGCTTAAATGACTTTCACTTCCTTCTAGAGTTGTAGCGAGGTCTCTTTCAAACTGTACGCTGGATGATAGAAAGTTTACCACTAAGAATTAAAAACGAAAGCGGTTTGATTCAAGTAATATGTGTCTTTTGTGTATTGTCTTGGATCACAACAGTCTCAGTCATAAATGCAGTTCATTCTTCTGAGAAAAAAGAAATGAAAGATATGTTTATTACCAGAAGTTAAGTAATTGTTATTTTCCGCGAAATATCAATTCCCTGAACAGGATACAAATGTAATACTGGACAAGATTTCCAATACCATATATATAATAGACTGATGCCAACATATTGAGATAAGCCATGTTAACGTTTTTGAAGCTGGCCTCTTCTTGTCATAACACTGCTTCCCCCTGGGAACTCGCTCCCAACTCTCTCTAAAGACGCAAAGTCAATCGGTGACAAGGTCTGGACTGTACGCCGGATCATATAAAAGCTTACCATTAAAATTGTGTAAGAAGCTGTCCAGCAGTTTGTGGTCGTGTGTTATCCTGGATCAAAGAGTTCCACTCACATAAACTCAGCTCATTTTTTGGATAAAATAAATGAAGATGGGCTTATTACCGAGGCCAAGTCAAATAATTGTTATTTTTGTAACAAAGTCATCATGAACAATGACCACAAATGTAATACTGGTGGAGCGGGAAGGTTTTCCCAATACCACATATATATAATAGAATGACGCAAAGCATATTGAAATAATAACTCTGCGACGTGACGTCTCGGGGCTCTTTTCTCTGTCAACGGCACTTCCGAGGCCCTCCCAACTCTCAGAAAAAGTCGAAAGTCGTGCATTCCGGTACTAAGTCTGGTCTGTACGACGGATGAGGGAACACTTACCATTAAGATTGCACAATAGAGTGTCTTGATCAGACAGAAGTGTAAGATGTGTGTTGTGCTGGACCAAAAACAGTCCAACCATAAACATAGCTAATTATTCGATGAAGAAACGAAAATTATGCAAACACACTTGTTAGACAAACAGACATGGCTGCCATATTAGTTTGCATATCTGTAATTTGAAAGTTCCAAATGACACGTTTTGGGAATCGCCAGTTACATAATTTATAATGAGGAATTTGCAGAATAATACAGCAAAAGATGTCTTTTCCCTTTTTATCTTCCTGCAATCATCATTTTTTACATTTTTTTTCGAAAAACCAAATGGTTCTTTTAACGACTGTTTTCAAAAGAACTTAATGGTAAAGATAAAAAGGAATTTAAAGGAAAAATACAGTTTTATCCAATTTATTTGCGTGCTTGCATTTTATCAAAATTGCCAAACTAATTTTCTAACCCACAACTTTACCTGAATAATTAAATCACGTCAACAGAAATTTACGCTCTATTCCAGTCAAACCGAAGCGGAAAAAGGAAAATTCCCGGCCATCTTAAGTTAATACAAATACTTTACACCTCGAAGTGTCATCGACCCCCATATCCACTTCACCTGAAGAATGCGAAAATACCGTCGGGCGTCCTACGCAACGCATCGGGCGAAAAAGCAAAGAAGAAAATATTTAAACAAAATCCAATAGCTTCCAAAATCGGAAAAGCGAAAAATCGCCCCTGTTTCCACCAATAAACTCATTCGAAACTCATTTGTGGATCCTTTTAAAATCAGAAACAACCAAATGATTTACTTAATCAGCTAGGTCATTTACATTCCATTAAAATCGAACCCCCAGAAAAGGAATGGAGTTGGTGGGGTCATCAGGCAAAAAATGGTTCTTGCATCAACGAGCAGCGAATCCCAAATTCGTTTAATAAGAGAGAACCTAATGCCAATGATATACGTTCCACAAATTACTATTTTGATGCCAGAAAACCCGAAGCTCTTAATGGTTTCCTACTTCTTTGCAAAAGACTAACCATTATGGGGTTGCAATTCTCGCTAATGTTAATCCCGATAAAGTGAGAGCACTTTTTGTAAAGGAGAGACAGCGTTTTGGACTGCAGACGGAATTATTGTAATTATAACGGAAGAGAAAACCGGTTTTGTTGGGAATCACCATGAGTGAAGATTTTTTTTTACTCTCTTGTTGGTTTTGAGCAACCTTTCTGAAAGCTTGCATTGATTTTCATTGAATGCTTGCCTAATAACTTTACTTGCTGAATGAGGTTGCAGAATTAAAAGATGTTTTTAGTAATTCTGATGAGGGGAGAGTTTCAATCGGAAGTGGATGGAAGCAACCTCATCGCGTGTGAAGTCCGATTGATGTTTAATTCGAGACGAGATATAAAATGCGTTTGGTGCCTTACTGAAATGAGAGTAAAAGCTTAATGGAGATTGGGATCGTTTGGGAAATTAAGTTTTCAAGTAACAGGTAATTAAGTACATCTTTCCCTTTTAGGTAACTTAATTCATTCATTTATATTAAACTTCGCATAAGAAATTTATCATTGATTTCAATTTTTTTCATTTGTATTATTGTGTTAGTTTAATATTTAATAACTAATATGCATTTGATATAAAGGTTGACATCTTATTAAAAGTACTTTTGCACACAATTTTTGATCCTAATAAAGTTTCATTTAGTAAAAATTGTGCCAATTAATTGTAAATAGTGTTTAATTCACTCAGAAATTTTCTAAAATTAAAAGTAAATCTGCATAATTCGAAATCACATGACATAGTATGATTGAAAATACTTTCCAGATGCAATAGCGAACAAGATTAGCATTATAATTGAATAAACATCACGTAAGTGAATGTAGAAATAAAGGATATTATCATGTTAAAAATTCTTTGAACACAATATTTGATCCTCTAATAAAGTTTCATGTAATAATTCTAATAATGTTCCATTTATTAATGTGAGTACGGAGTGTCTTGTTCCTAAAAACTTTGATATGATTAGAGTACATCTGAACTATCCGAATTACGTATCATTGAATGATCGAAACATTTTCCAGAAGAGGTAGTAAACAAAGGGAAGCTGAATAATTGAAAGAACATGACAATAAGGGAATATGGTAAATCAACAAAATCATTATGTATCAACAAAGGTAATACACATGAACTGAAATAGTAGGTCAAAGGAGATATTCGATTTGTCTTCCATGATGGACATCTCTGGTACTTGTACGCTGCTGTAGGCGTGACACTGGAATTTGCGAGAATTCAATTTTTAGCCAATATTCGTGGAAGTGAATATAGAACGACCACCCGACTGATTTCAAACGGCACTTATGTGATTGTTCGTGCACACTCCTGGTCTCCATGTAACCCGGAAATAAGATATATCGGGTGCCAAGACACCACCTAAAGGAAAGGACTTACAGTAATGTATATAACTACGGAAGTGTGATGATCGAAAACTCACCAACAACATAGGGACAGTAGGACTGCTGCAGTAAATATTCATGCACCATGCTGATGTATTATCAAGACGCTGCTCTTCTGGGATATCAGAAGTCTTAGCTGAGTTTCTGGACACCCATTAGCTGGCGAAGTATGACGTTAATGTTTCTGTTTATTTAGCTATTAATGGTAAGTAGCTGTAAATGAAGTTTATTCTTCGATAAAAGAAAAGGAAGAAGATTGTGCAAAACGCATCTAGTGGGAGAATCAATCATGGCCGCCATATTAGTTTATATCTGCAATTCAGCTACAAAAAGACGTTTTATAACTCGACAGTCACATTGATCATAATAAGGAATTTGCACAGTAATGTAGTACTAAGATAATGATGTTCCTTATTTTCCCTGCAATCATTAAATATTTTACATTTAAAAAAATGACGTATTTAATACCTTTTAACGATTGTTTAACAAGAACTTAATGTTAAAAGTGCAGTAATTAAAAAATTACAATTTTATCCAATATATCTTTTGTGTGCTTGCCATTTTATCAAAAAGGGCAAAACTAATTTCATTACCCCACAACTTAACCAGACATCATTATATCACGTCAACAGAAATTTACATTTATTCCAGTCAAATCGAAACGGAAAAAGGAAAAATTCTGGCCCATCATAAGTTAATACAATTACTTTAACACCCGCAAAAAGAAGTGTCATCGACTTCATATCCACTTACTGAAAGAATGCGGAAAATGCCGTCGGGCCTCTCCCTTTCAAAGCACGCGGGCGAAAAGCAAAGAAGGAAAAATATTTAATGCAAAATCCAATAGCTTCAAAAATCGGGAAAGGGAAAATCGCCCGATTCCACCAATAAACTCATTCGAAACTCATTTGTGGATCCCTTTAATGCCAAATCAGAAACAACCAAATGATTTACTTAATCAGCTGGGTCATTTACATTCCCATTAAAAATGAACCCCAGAAAAGGAATGGAGTTGGTGGGGATGCCAGGCAAAAATAGATTCCTGGGCATCAAGGGTAGCGAATCAAATTCGATTAATAAGAGAGAACCTAATGCCAATGATATACGTTCCACAAATTACTATTTTTGATGCCGGCAGAAAACCGAAGTTCTAATGGATTCTACTTCTCTTTTATAAAGATTAACCATTATGGGGGTTGCAAATTCTCGCTAATGTTAATCCCGATAAAGTGAGAGCACTTTGAAAAGGATAGACAACGTTTTGGACTGCATACTGGAATTATTGTAATTATAAAGGAAGAGAAACCGGTTTTGTTGGGAGTCACCATGAGTGAAAGATTTTTACTCTCTTGTTTGTTTTTGAGCAACCATTTTTCTGAAAAGCTTGCATTGATTTTCATTGAATGCCTAATAGCGCTTACTTGCTGAATGAGTGAGGTAGCAGAATTGAAAATGTTTGGGGAGCAATTCTGATGAGGCGAGAGTTTCTATCGGAAATGTGGATGGATGCAGACTCATCGCGTGAAGTCCGATTGATGTTTAATTCAAGACGAGATATAAAATGCGTTTTCGCTCTTGTTTAATGAGTGTTAGAGCTTATTAGATTGGGATAATTTAGGAAATTAAGTTTTCAAGTTACAGGTAATTAGTTTATCTTTCCTTTTTTGGGTAATTTCCCAATTCATTCCTTTATATTAAACTTTGCTTAAGAAATAAATCAATGATTTCAATTTTCTCATTTCGTTTATACATTTTATGCTGCTAATTAATATGTATTTGATATAATTGTTGAGATCTTATTAAAAATAACTTTGAACACAATTTTTGATTCTAATAAAGTTCCATTTAGTAGAATAGTACAACTAATTGTAATAAATTATGGAGTATCTTAATACCAGATATTTTTTTTAAATGTTTAGTGAACATCTGAATTATTCGGAATCACATGGTGTTGCAGTATCGGAAATGTTTTTTTTTGTATTCGGTAGCCAATAAAAAACAGAATAATAGAAAGAACACCACGAGTGAATACAGCACATGAATCTAATAAAAGTGTATCAACAAACATAATAAAGCTGAACTAAATAGTTGGTTAAAGAAGATATTCTAATTGTCATCCATGAAGGACGTTTTTGGCAAATATTTCAATAGTTCCAACTCTAAAAGACACGAAAGTCACTCGGGGCTAGTTGTGGTCTATACGCCGGATATTGATCATTTACGATTAAAATTGCGCAAGAAACTGTGCAATTTTAATGGTAAGTAGCGGTAAACGAAGTTAATTTTCGATAAAAGAAATGAAGGATTGTGTGCAAAACTCACTTGGTGGAAAATCAATTGTGGCAAATATATAAGTTTATATCTACAATTTAGCTCCAAATGAAGTTTTTATGTCTTACCAGTCACAGAGTTTATGATGAAGAATTTTCAAAGTAATATAGTGCAAAGAAAATGACGACCGTATCTTCCTGCATTCAATACATATTTTAAATTTTTTCGAAACAAATTGCTGCATTTTTTATATCTCTTAAAGACTGTTTATAAAGAACTTAATGATAAAAGTACAGGAATTTTAAAAAACAGACAATTTTAAACAAAATTTATCCGTGTGCCTGCCATTTTATCAAAAGAGCAAACTAATTTCCTTACCCACAACTTTTTACCTGACGTAATTAAATCACGTCAACAGAAATTTGCGTTCATTCCAGTCAAAAACCAAAAACGGAAAAAGGGAAAAAATTCCTGGCCCATCATAAGTTAATGCAATTACTTTAACACCCGCAAAGAAGTGTCATCGACTTCATCCACTTATTGAAAGAATGCGAAAATGCCGTCGGGCCTTCCCTCCTTTCTTAACGCACACGGACGAAAAAGCAAAGAAGGAAAAATATTTAATCAAAAATCCAATAGCTTTCAAAATCGGGAAAGGAAAAACCCCGTTTCCACCAATAAATTCATTTGTGGATCCTTTTGAGATGCCAAATCAGAAATAACCAAATGATTTACTTAATCAGCTGGGTCATTTACATTCCCATTAAAATCGAACCCCAGAAAAGGAATGGAGTTGGCGGGTTGCCAGGCAAAATGGATTCCTAGAAGCTCACGAATGGCGAATCAAACCTCGTTTAATAAGAGAACCTAATGCAATGATATACGTTCCACATATTACTATTTTTGATGCCGGCAAAAAACCCGAAGTTCTACGGATTCCTACTACTTCTTTTATAAAGACCAACCATTATGGAGTTGCAATTCTTGCTAATGTTTATCCCGATAAAGTTAGAGCACTCTGTAAAGGAGAGACAGCGTTCTAGATTGCAGACTGGAATTATTGTAATTATAAAGGAAGAGAAAAACCGGTTTTGTTGGAGGAAGATTTTTACTTTGTTGTTGGTTTTTTAGAGCAACCTTTCTGAAAGCTTGCATTGATTTTCATTGAATGCGCCTAATAGCACTTTTTACTTGTTATATGAGGTACCAGAATTAAAAATGTTTAGAGTAATTCTGATGAGGTTGAGAGTTTCAATCGGAAGTGGACGGATGCAGTTTCATCGAGCGTTCAAGTTCGATTGATGTTTAATTCAAGACGCGATATAAAATGTGTTCTCGCTCTTGTTAAATTGAGTTTAAAAGCTTAATGAAGATTGGGATCATTTAGGAAATTAAGTTTTCATGTAACAGTTGTCTTCCCCTTTTGGTAACTTAATTCATTCATTTATATTAAACTTGAGTAAGAAATTATTCCTTGATTCGAATTTTTCTATTTTGTATAATATATATATTAATGTGTCAATTTATTATTTAATAATTTATATTTGATATAAATGTTAAGATCTTATTAAAAATAATTTTGAAAACAATTTTTTAATAATAAAGTTCTATTTAGTAGAATTGTGCCAGGTAATTGTAATAAATTACGGAGTGCCTAAATCCCATACATTTTCTAAAAATGGTAGGGTATATCTGGACAATCCAGAACTACATAGCATTGTAGGATCTTAAATACTTTCCATACACAATATCGAACAATAATAGGCAGCATAACTGAAAGAACATCACTCATCAGAATAAGATATAAATGATGAGATCTTATAAAAATAATTTTGAAAACAATTTTTGATCCTAATAAAGCTCTATTTATTAGCATTGTACATGCTACTTGTAATAAAGTCCAGAAGGCCTTAACACACACACTACCTTCTAAATAGGGTAGAGCAAATCTGAACTATTCGGAATCGCATGTTATTATAGAATCGAAAATGTTGTAATTATAGTGGAAGAGAAACCCGGTTTTGTTGGAGCCACCATGAGTGAGGAATTTTTACTCCCGTGTTGATTTTGAGCAACCTTTCTGAAAGCTTGCATTGGTTTTCATTGAATGGACCTAATAGCATTTTACTTGTTATTTGAGGTTCCAGAATTAAAAATGTTGTTATAGAATCAATCATGGTGGCCATAATAGTTTATACCTACAATTCAGTTGCAAATGACGTTTTTAGAATTCACTAGTCACAGAGTTTATAATGAGGAATTTGCACAATAATATTTATCTTTCTATCTAATGAGTTGGCAAACACTTATACAGTAGTCTTTGATGCAAGCGCATGACTCGAACCCGAAGCGTACATTACTGAGCGCCAGAGCGCTGCCACTCGGCTATTAGGCACTCGCACAACAATATAGTGCGAAGATAATAACATTGATATTTTCCTGCAATCATTACAAATTTTACATTTTTCTTCGAAACAAAAGCTGTATTTAATGCCTTTTAAAGATTGTTTATAAAGAATTAATGCTAAAAATACAGGAATTTAAAAAAAAAAAAATACAATTTTATCCAATTTATCTGTGTACTAGCCATTTTATCAAAAAAGCGCAAACTAATTTCCTTCACCACAACTTTACCTGGCTTAAATAAATCACGTCAACACAAATTTACGCTTATTCCAGTCCAACCGAAACGGAAAAAGGAAAATTCCTGGCCCATCATAAGTTAATACAATTACTTTACACCCGCTAAGAAGTGTCATCGACTTCATATCCACTTACTGAAAGAATGCGAAAAATGCCGTCGGGCCTTCCTCCCTTTCAACGCAAGCGGGCGAAAAAGCAAAGAAGGAAAATATTTAATCAAAATCCAATAGCGTCAAAATCGGGAAAGGGAAAAATCGCCCGTTTCCACCAATAAACTCATTTGTGGATCCTTTTAATGCCAAATCAGAAACAGCCAAATGATTTACTTAATCAGCTGGGTCATTTACATTCCCATTAAAATCGAACCCCAGAAAAGGAATGGAGGTGTTGTTGCCAGGTAAAAATGAATTCCTAGAGGCCTGCACGAATAGCGAATCAAATTCGTTTAATAAGAGAGAACCTAATGCCAATGATATACGTTCCACAAATTACTATATTTGATGCCGGCAGAAAACCCGAAGTTCTAATGGATTCCTACTTCTCTCTTTTATAAAGACTAACCATTATGGGGTTGCAATTCTCGCTAATGTTAATCCCGATAAAGTGAGAGCACTTTGTAAAGGAGAGACAGCGTTCTATGCTTATTGTAATTATAAAGGAAGAGAACACCGGTTTTGTTGGAGTGAAGATTTTTACTCTCTTGTTGGTTTTTTGAGCAACTTTTCTGAAAGCTTGCATTGATTTTCATTGAATGCGCCTATAGCACTTTACTTGCTGAATGAGGTACCAGAATTAAAAATGTTTGAGAGTAATTCTGATGAGGGGGAGAGTTTCAATCGGAAGTGGATGGATCCAGTTTCATGGTGTGTGAAACCGATTGATGTTTAATTCAAGACGCGATATAAAATGCGTTTTCGCTCTTGTTAAATGAGTGTTAGAGCTTAATGGAGATTGGAATTATTAGGAAATTAAGTTTTCAAGTAACAGGTAATTAGTATGTCTTTCCCTTTTTGGTAACTTAATTCGTTCGCTTATGTTAAACTTGTTTAAGAAATTATCCATTGATTTCAATAAATCTCATTTGTATTATGTATTTTATGCCGCTAATCAATATGTATTTGATATAAATATTGAGACCTTATTACAAATAATTTGGAACGCAATTTTTGATCCTAATATTGTTCCATTTAATTAAATTTTACAAATTAATTGAAATAAAGTACATAGTGTTTTAATCCCAGCAATTTTCGAAGAGGGATAGGGTACATCCGGGCATAGTATTGTAGGATCGGAAATCTCTTCAAGATGCGATAGCGAGTAAAGATAAGCAGCATAATTGAAATAACATCAACTAAAATGAATATGGTACATCAACATAATCATTGTTTGTCTACAAAATAGTAAATTAACGTAATAATATATCTAAAGGAGCCATTCGGATTGTCATCCATGATTGACATCTCTGGCAGTTGTACGCCGCAAGCTAGACACTAGAATTTGCTAGCATTCAGTTTTTAGCCAACACGCGAGGGAGTATCGAACGCCCATCTCGCCTCCAAGTTCCTACGTCACTTAAGTGATTGTTCATGTATAGGGAGTACAGGAACAATCAACCAGGAAATTGATTGATAGTCTCTATCTAAGTTAAAGATAGTTAGTTAGATGTAGAATAGAATAGTTAGTTAAACTTAGTTAGATTATCTCTAACTTATTCTCTAAGTTAGTCTCCATCTAAAACGGAAATAAGATGGCTGGAGGCTGAACACCATTGTCTGCTCAACACCAGTTGAATGGACGGGATTACAGTATTAGTGTACACACACACACACGAAGTGAGGATCGAATAAAGATAGTTATTGTTACCATGCACCCATATTGATATATTCTCAAATCGTTGCACTTCTGGGATAGAAGAAGTCTTGGCTAAGCTTTTGAACACATATTAGAGGCGACGCAATGCTGACGTGGTTCCTCTTATTTCGTCCATTTGTTGCTTAGAATTCTAAATATTCTGGGCATGTCTAGGATTCCCTGGTAGCTGATACCATGTGGGCAACATACTTTTTGGCGGTGCCAAGGAGACTATATTCACAATAGTCTTGCTATATCACTAAAAAGAAATAATCAACATCTTCTAAGTCAGGTGATCGAGCAGGCCAACCCCACCATGTTACCATGCTCAAGCCACTTCTGGTTAATTCATTTAAACATTGTTGCATACGTTCCTCCTACAAGTCACGTGATACTTGACCATTACACACCACAGCCTTGTATGCCAGATCCCTATTTGCAAATTACACGTTCGTTAATTACCCATCCTATTATTGCTTCGTTAATGTTTGTAAGAAAGTATCTTTGCGAGAAAAGGTTAAACTTTATCGAATTTTTGGGCAATAGCCACGCAAACAGGAAAGATAAAATTGAAAGACATATTGGAAAACATTACTTGTCATATGTTGCTGTAGTATAGCATGTCCCCATGGTAAACCAAAATAAATCCAACTCTACTACAATTCTATTCAAGGCAATGGTAAATTATATAAGTCGAAATGCCTTATTTTAAATGCCATGTGTTTAGTATCAAAATTGAAATGTTGAGAAATTAGAAATAAATAAATATACATATAAAATAATAGCTACTGCAAACTTATGCATAAAATATTAATAGTTATCATTATTATTTAAATTTCATTTTTCTTAAACTCTTTATGACACAAAATGTTATACTTTAATTTGTATTATTAACATTTGAGTTTTGTATAAATTTTTATACATAGTTTTATTCTTTTTATTAATCATTTAAATCCATAAAAAAAAAAACATCTCCTTGCAGATTACATATAATACAAAAATCATAATTTGCATTAAAAACCTCACCTATTAAATTCTTAATTTCATCATATATTTATAAAGTTTATTTTTATTTTTATTATAATTGCGCTTTGTATATTTATGCACGTATAGCAAGGTAAACAAAAACAAAAGTTAATAGGCAGAACATGTTTTGAAAATTAAGTTTTTATAAAATAAAATATTCAAATAAAGTAAAAAAAAAGGTATTACCATGCAAGTAACTATCATATTAGAATTATACTCACGACAAACAACATTTTTTTAAAAATCATATAATAAATTAAGTGAAGAAAAATTCAAATAAGAACTCCACTCGATATTTCCAAAAATATGAAAATATTTCTTTCCTCCTCTATCTTAAATATTTTTTTTTCTTCTTCATTTTTTTTTTATATTTTCTGTCATTTTAGTGGACGAGACAAGACGCAATTAACTCTTAAACATCAAGCCATATATCTAAATATAAAAATAAATTGCTTCACAATTATGTGTATAAAAAACATTTAATAATATACATTTATTTATGTTTCCTTCATATCTCACATTTCTTTAATTGATTTACAAAAAAGGCCTTCATTATAAAGCTCTGATTCTATGAAATTATGCCCACAAAATTATGAGCTCCAGTTCTGGTGGCAATCATGTAGATGTGGGTCTCCATCCAGTAATTGAATCCTTGCATTACTGAAATGCATGCATTCTGTCCGCCCTCTCCGTATTTCGACCACCTAGTTAACGCCTCACTGATCAAACCTCAAGTTTACATGCTTCTGTAATAATCAGAACTGCAGAATTGAGCAACGCATCCTACATACATTTTATTATAAGTTAATGGATGGGATACTGTATATATGTATGTACGTATATAATTTAATACGTCATGATTAAATCAAATTACAACTTGATTTAAACCAAATTAGATATATTTCGTTACGTGGAAAAAGATTTATTACTTTATGTCTTGTATTTTAGAGAGAATTAGATTACATTTTCATCATTGTTTAATCCTGTTATAATTAAATACTGATTTCATGAATATTTAAATGAAATAAAAGATTTCATATATACAGTTAGTTAATTAAAGGGATTTTCCTTTTGTCTTTAGTAATCTGCAAAGTAAGTATGAATGATGTGTTTATAAATTTAAATATTCAGAAAATTAAGTATATTTTTAGATTAATCATAATCCATGTCAGTGAAGTATATGGAAAATAATTTAAACTGTGATTAAATTGATTAATCACAGTTTAAATTATTTTGATTGCTTTAATTAAATTGATTGACTACTTTTGATTAATTATAATTGATGACTACTATTACGTTTGATTACCATCGAATAATTACTTGATTACTTTTGCATTTAAATCAGTTTCAATCTATTAATGTAGTATATTGTTATAATATGAAAAGTAATTTTTAACTTAAATTATATCAGTAAAATTTTATAAACAAACGAGTATGAAATTATTGTTTTAGAATTTTTCATTAAGTATATTTAATGCATCTATTAAGTTGAAAAAGAATTATTAATCATTGTGTTTTTGTATTAATATTGGATTTTAAAAAATAAATACATTTTGTAAATTATTAATAAAATCTATTTTTTTTTTTAATTTTTACTTCTTTTTTTTAAATATAATATATAAATAACCTATTTTAATCGTGATATTTAAGTTTATAATTTATTAGAGTACTGCAATAAATAAATAGTTTATTCTCAAAATTTTAATGTAAGAGTACTATTTTTTTATCGTAGTTCAATTTTGAACACATAGTAACGTAATATTGTCACTTTCATTTAAAGTGTTGCAGTGTCAAAAATACTTCAAGAGTCCAATATATTTTCTATCAATATATACTTTCATGGAATCATTTTCTCATTTCCTTCGAGTTAAAACATAATCAAAATATATTTGTGATAAAAAATTGAAGTAAAAATGATAGAACATGATTAATGTGGAATAAATGCCGAGATTGAAAAGAAGAAACTAAAAGAAGAAAAAAATTGTTTTATAAAAATCATTAAAAATGGCAGAAAAAAATTGCAATTTTTATTTTTACGAATTATCTTTTATAGTACACTTATTGTTGAATTTTCTTTTATCATTTTGTTATTTAATACTAAGAAATAGAGGAGTAATTGATTTTTAAATGTGTTTCAGCAAAACAATGACATTAATTTATACAACTATTTTCAATACTTATCAAATATTATTATAAAAATGTGCTTTCTAATAATGTTTATTCCTATTAACTCCGCTGTATTATAATTGCATGCTACGTGAATTTGAATATTTAAAAAAAAGGTGGACGTTCCAAAATCAGCCAATAAAAAGTCTTGTCTCCGGCCTACTGCAGCTTACGATTGGTGGGCATTCTGCAACGTGATGTTTCAGTATCTAATGGACTTTACAAGCAAAAAAAGATTCGCATCACCAGTGAGTGATCTAATATACGGACTCTTCTTCTTCTAAGCCCTTCTACTTACTGGCAGATTCCGAAACATCAGATGTGGTTTTCTTTTTTTTTTTTAAGGTATAGGTTTGCCAGTCCCACGCCAAACAGTCATATTAGACCGGTAATTACTGTTTGAAGTGGATTCTGAACTATTATAACTTAAACATGGTACCGCCAGTACAAAACCAAAAATCTGTGGTACTGAGCAATAGAGCGCTAGTCACGCCCCACAATATATGAATTTTATTACAAGCAAAAAGTGTTTCTTACCACCAGTAATATAACTAATACGTAATGAATTCTATTATTAGCAACAAAAAAAATGATTCGTACCAAAAAGCTAGTAATCTAATATCTAATGAACTCTTCTACAAACAAAATGTGATTCGTACCATCAGTAAGAGATCTAATACATAATGGACTCTCAAAACGATTCGTACCAGAAGCTTCTAATTTAATATGTAATGAACTCTACTACAAGAAGCTTTAAACAGTAGGTCCCAATCTGTTTAGCCATCGTATGCACAAGATGACCGCAGCGAGGCAAATAAAACCAAATCAAAACTACTACAAATAAAAAGTGATTCGTACCACCAGCGAGTGATCGAATGGATGTCTTCTCATGGTATACACTGAGGCATGAGCCTGTTGAGCCAGAAGGAGTAGAGTTGTATCTGGGACTCTCCGGACTGTCAGACTGCGGAGATGTACAAGGCTCTCCAGGATCCTAGGCAAAAAGCAAAATATTGAAACAATGTTATAAACTTTCAATAAAATAAACATTTTGATACTTAGAAGTAATTATAGATACAATCTATTTATTTTTGTCTATAGTAGCTAGAAATAATAAATAGAAGGTTTTTAATAGTCCAATGATGGTAATTAAAATATTTCTGTAGTAGGGTTATATTTCATGAGGGAAATTGGCAGATAAGGTTTCTTCTTCGTCTAAGTAGCATGATTTAAAATGATGGGTTATGAACCTTTGGCAACACATGTTTCATTATTAAAGGGCTAATTTGAATAGTTGTTGCACAGATTTTTCTCATTTTTAAACACAAACTTAATTAAAGGGATTCATTTTAACTGTTAAGAACTTCAGAGATTCTGCTTTGACGACATTAGCATTAATATTATTGACATGTTAATATTATTCTATCTATAAAAACATTAGAAAAGTTATAAAAACAAAATTATTCATTTTAATAATAAAAATTATTTATACTATAATAATTTTTTTTTATAATAATAAAGCAAAGCTCTGTTTCCTCTAAACTATTCCCTGCTAAATATTTCTTATCATGGTATTATGTAATAAAAATAAAAATAATCATTAAAATTTAACTGTATTAATTGCCTTTTCAGTTTTTGTTTTAATTTAAACGTCACGACGTAGTAACGTCAAAATATAGAAAAGAATATAGATAGAATAAAATCAAAATATAAATAGAATATATGATCAAACACAGAGAAATAACGTACACAACACATAAATATTTAAATGGAAGCAAGTATCTTAAAAAAATGGACTGAAGTTGTTGTTTTTTTTTTCAATATTATGAAAGATAATCTCAGAATAATTATTTTTCAGATTATTTTGAAAATAAATCAATCATTTATCACTTTATCATCGTCTAAACGATAATGTAGTAAATTATTAATACCGGTTAATTTTTTAAACCTAAATTTTATAAATACTGTTAATAGATACTATAGATATCATAGAGATAATGGGTAGATATCGTAGATTTGCACTTTTTTTCTGGAAGATACTTTATATCGATGTAAAGCACAAAGTCGGAATCTTCAAAATAATAAAAACCCTTTGCCTCCCCAGCTTTGTGGCGCAACTAAGCCCCGATAAAAAGAACGGGGGACAGGTGGCACCTCATTCAGAAAAATAAATGGATCGTAAATGGTGTCCTTAGCCAATGAAATCCCGCGGAAGTCAGAGCCACAAAGCCTTGTAAGGGAAGGGAAAAAGTCATAGGAATTTCGCTGCCTCGGCCACGTCGATTCGTCACCGAAAGAGTCGCACAACTCAAATCCATCTCTCCTCCGACGCTGCGCTTCCTTCTGCTGTGTATGAATTATGAGAATGTCAGTCAATACACGGAGAGAAATTCATCATAAATCAGAATGTGTCCTTGCGGATGACTCAAATGCTTCATTTATTGAAGATACATGTCTCACGATATATATATATATATATATATATATATATATATATATATATATATATATATATATATATATATATATATATATATATATATATATATATAAATTGCGTAAGGGTTCTTGGTTGACAGATCTCCCAAGGGTTGGAAAAGCAAATATTCATTTCATTTATATACTTGTAATGAGATAAAATATTTAGGCTAATTTCATTTATATTTTGGCCGTAGGGATTTTATTGGTTGGAATTAAATAATAATATAAACCAATTAAAATTTGGTTATGCCGTTATTTGAATGAATTCTAGGAATTAAAATGTTCTGGACATTAATGTATTGTTCATTTGAAATACACGTGCATTAAAATTTTATAAGAATTGCTTTGTATTTCCAATTTTTTATAAACACTCCATGGGAGCCTGATGTCCGTATGGATAGCGCTCTGGCACTCGGTACCACAGTTTTCGGGTTCGAGTTCCGGCGGTGCCTTGATGTTTGTAGTGCTTCAAAACCCACCTTAAACTCTAAGTCCCTGTCTAATAGGATCGTAGAGCCTTTGGAGGGAGGTGGCTTCCGTAGCATATGTTCAAGCTACAAGTACCCCCTGCGTAGTACTAAATGAGTAACAGCGATGCAGCCATTGCCTATGGCATAAAGATTAACGTCTTTGTACTGCCAGCGGCATTAGAACAACAGCAACAACATAATCTCAGAATTTATTTTGCAGAATATTTTGAAAATAATGTATCTTTTTTTTAGAATTCATCTCAATCATTTTCATTTTATTATAGTTTTAATGATAATTTATTGCGCTGTAGTAAATGATATATATATTAGTTAATTTTTAAATCCATATGTTAAAAGGTACTGTTGATAGATACTGTCAGATAGCATAGAGAAAATAAATAGGTATTGTAGATTTGCACTTTTCTTCTGGAAGATACTTTATATAGATGTAAGCACAAAATAGGAATCTTCAAAATAATAAAAACCCTTTGCCTCCCCAGCTTTGTGGCGCAACTAAACCCCGATAACAAAGAACGGGAGACAGGTGAGACCTCATTCAGAAAAATAAATGGATCGTAAATGGTGTCCTTAGCCAATGAAATCCCTCGGAAGTCAGAGCCACAAAGCCTTGTAATGGAAGGGAAAAAAAGTCATAGGAATTTCGCTGCCTCGGCCACGTCGATTCGTCATCGAAAGAGTCGCACAACTCAAATCCATCTCCTCCGACGCTGCGCTTCCCCTCTGCTGTGTATGAATTATGGGAATGTCAATCAATACACGGAGAGAATTCATCATAAATCAGAAAGTGTCCTTGCGGATGACTCAAATGCTTCATTTATTGAAGATACATGTCTCACGATATACATATATATATATATAACGGCGTAAGGGTTCTTGGCTGATAGCTCTCCGAAGGGTTGCAAAGGCAAATATTTATTTCATTTATGTACTTGCATTGAAATAAAATATTTAGGCTAATTTCATCTATATTTTGGCCGTAGGGACTTTATTGGTTTGTATTAAATTGTAATATATAGCAAACCAATTAAAATTTAGTTGTGAAGTTATTTGAAGGAATTCTTGAAATTAAAATGTTCTGAACATTAATGTATTGTTCATTTAGAATACACGTGCATTAAAATGTTATAAAAAATTGTACTGTATTTCCAATTTTTATAAGCTATCCATGGGGACCTGATGGCCGAGTGGCTAACACACTGTCGCTCTGTTACACAGGTTTCCGATTCGAGTCCTGGTGGTGCCATTGATGTTTGTAGTGGCTCAAAATCCACTTTAAAACGTAAGTCCCAGTCTAATAGGATCATAAAGCGTTGTGGGGTGAGTGTTACATGTGTCCGCAGCATATCTTCAAGCCACACGTGCCCCTGGGTAGTGCTACTAAATGAGTAACCGGTGCAGCTTTTGCATCTGGCATAAAGATTAACTGTCTCTGTATTGCCAGCTGCTTTAGAACAACATAATCTAAGAACTTATTTTTCAGAATAGTTTGAAAATAAAGTAGTTTTTACAACTTCAGCCTAATCATTTATCATTCTATCATTGTTTAAATGATAATTGGCTGCGCTATAGTAAATTATTTATAGCAGCTAATTTTTTAAAACCTAAATTTAAAAGACACTGTTGAAAGATACTGCAGATAGCATAGAGAAAATAAATAGATATAGTAGATTTGCACTTTTCTCCTATAAGATACTTTTATATTGATGTAAGCACAAAATAGGAATCTTCAAAATAATAAAAACCCTTTGCCTTCCCAGCTTTGTGGCGCAACTAAACCCCGATAACAAAGAACGGGAGACAGGTGAGACCTCATTCAGAAAAATAAATGGATCGTAAATGGTGTCCTTAGCCAATGAAATCCCGCGGAAGTCAGAGCCACAAAGCCTTGTAATGGAAGGGAAAAAAAGTCATAGGAATTTCGCTGCCTCGGCCACGTCGATTCGTCATCGAAAGAGTCGCACAACTCAAATCCATCTCCCCTAACGCTGCACTTCCCCTCTGCTGTGTATGAATTATGGGAATGTCAATCAATACGCGGAGAGAAATTCATCATAAATCAGAAAGCGTCCTTGCGGATGACTCAAATGCTTCATTTATTGAAGATACATGTCTCACGATTGTATATATATATATCTATATAAACGGCGTGAGGGTTCTTAGTTGACAGATCTCCCAATGGTTGGAAGGGCAAATATTTATTTCATTTATGTGCTTGCATCAAGATAAAATATTTAGGCTAATTTCATTTATATTTTGGCCGTTGGGATTTTATTGGTCGGAATTGAATTGTAATATAAAGCATTTAAAATTTAGTTCTGAAGTTATTTGAAGAAAATTATAGGAATTAATAAACTCTGAACATTCAATGTATTGCTAATTTAGATAAACTATTTTGTTATTAATTTTTTTTAGGTTGGAAAGCAAATATTTATTTTAATTTATATACTTTTTATATTTATATGCTAGTATTTCTTGTATTGAGATAACATTTTTAAACTAATTTCATCTACATTTTGGCCGTAGGGATTTTATTAGTTGAAATTATAATATTAGCCAATTAAATTTTAGTTATCACTTTATTTGAATGAATTCTAGGAATTAATAAGGTCTTAGCATTTGATGTATTTTTAGTTTAGAATATACGTACATTAAAAAGTTTATAAAAAATTGCATTGTATTTCCAATTTTTTGATAATAATCTTTTTTGTTAAATTTTATTTAATTTGTAAATATAATATATAAATAATCTATTTTAACCAAGACATTTAAATTTATAACTTATTGAAATACTGCAATAAATGAATATTTTATTGAATATTATATTATATTTTATTTTATTTTCAATTTATTGTCGAAGTCTATTTAGTCTAAGAATAAGATTTTTTATCGTATTTCAAATTTGGACACGTTGTACGGTAATATTGCCGCTTTCATTTAAAGTGTTGCAATGCCAAAAATACTTCAACAGTCCAATATATTTTCTATCAATATATACTTTTGCGGTATCATTTTCTCATTTCTTTCAAGATAAAACGTAATCAAAATATATTTGTGATAAAGCGCTTAAGTAAAAAAAAAAGATGGTAGAAGATGATTACTGCGGAATAAATATCGAGATTCAAAAGAAAAACAAAACAAAAGAAAAAAATTATATTATTATGGAAATCCTTTAAAAAGATAGCAGATTAAAATGTTATTTTTATTTTATAAAACTAGGATTGTTTTTGTTAAATTGTTTAAATTTAAATTTGTTAATTGTTTGTTACCTAATACTAAAAAATTGATAAGTTATTAACTTTTAAATGTATGCAACTGTAACTTTTAAATGTATAACTTTTAAATGCAAAACAATGAAATTATTTAAGACAAATATTTCTGATAGTTATCAAAAATTATTATAAAATATGTTTTCTAATAATGTTTGTTACTATTAACTCTCGTTGATTATAATTGCATGATATTTGAAGTATGTTACATATATATTATATTGAAACATATCACAGATGTGAATTCGAATATTTTCAAAAAAAATGTGGACGTCCCAAAACGAGCCAATCTAGTATCTGATCTTCCACCTATATATATATATATATAGAGATAGAGAGAGATAGATAGAGAGATGGATAGATAAATATAAATATATATATATAGTCTGATCTCCCAAGGACTGGAAAAGCAAATGTTTATTTCATTTATATACTTGTATTGAGATAAAATATTTAGGCTAATTACATCTATATTTTAACCGTAGGGATTTCAATAGTTGGAATTATAGTATAATATAAGCCAATTAAAATTTAGTTATGACGTTGCGTATGACGTTATTTGAAGGAATTCTAGGAATTAAAATGTTCTGAGCATTCTATGCATTGTTGATTTAGAATACACGTGCATTAAAAATTGCATTGCATTTCCAATTTTTTTTTAGGAATGAAAATATGATTGTTTATTTATTTAACATAATTAGCCAGCGTTGAACGACATATATTTCTTATTCTGTATTATTTTTATCTCAATTCAAATACATATTTTATCTGACAAAACAGTTCAAAATATTCATTATTAATTATTATTGTTAATATGAATGACTTCGTATCACAGTATGAATACATTATGAATGAATATATTATTACAATATGTATATATTATATTATTATTTGAATTATTAATAAAAATAGGCATGTTAATAATATCCATGATAACAAAATTTAATAAACATATAAATAATCTTTTTCAAAATTTACTCTGGATTTTGTATTAACAACTATTGTTATTAATTTATTCAACCAAACATTAATACCGAGTAGTGAAAAATATGGTTGTATGCATTTAATGAATTTGTAAAGCGTTGGATTATTATTTTTTGATTTCGTCTTATAAAAATGCGCACTTACCTAATGATGGCATGAATACACCATAGTAAAATATAATCATAGTAAAAATATAGTTTGGGCATTTAATAAGTTTTTAAAACGTTTAACTATTATTTTTTAAGGATTTCACATAACATAAAAAATATGCACTTAACTAACAATGACATTAATACTTCCTAGTAAAAATATGGTTATTTGCTTTTAATAGATATTTAAAACGTTGAATTATTATTTTTTCTGTAGGATTTCATTACATAAAAATGTGCAATTAACTAAGAATGACATTATTACTGAATAGTAAAAATTAGGGTTGTATGCATTTAAATAATTTTAAAAACGTTGAATTATTATTTTTTCTGAAGGATTTCATTACATAAAATGTGCAATTAAACACGATGATATTAATACACCATAATAAAAATATGGTTATTGGCATTTAATAAATTTTTAAAACGTGGAATTATTTTTTCTGAAGGATTTCATTACATATAAATGTTCAATTAAGCAACTATGGCATTAATACTGCATAGTAAAACATATGTTTGTATGCTTTAAAAATGTTTTAAAGCATTAAATTATTATTTTTTAATTTCATCTTCAAAAATAGGCACTCAACTAACAAAAATAAATATGGTTGTATGCATTTAATAAATTTTTAAAACTTTCAATTATTATTTTTTCTGAAGAATTTCTTCACACAAAAATGTGAATTAACGATGGTATTAATACTATATAGTAAACACATGAATTTTTCATTTAATAAATCTTTAAAGCGTATAATTATTACTTTTTCTGAAGGATTTTATCACATAAAAATATGCAATTTACGAACAATTGTATTAATACTAATAGTAAAATGCATTTAATAATAAATTTTTATATATAAATATATTTTCATACTTTAAAAAAATATAATTAAAAAAATTATTATATATTAAAATATTATTATATATAAAATATTATTATTAAAATATTATTATATACAATTTATTAAAATTTTATTATATATCTATTCTAAATTTATAAAACATTGATAGCAAGTTGATATCACTTTTAATCCCTTTATATTTACTGAAAAGACTCTGATATTTATAAGAGATTCATGGAGACCTACGCTAATTATCATGTAAAATTTATGCTTATTCATTTTTAATGTAACTAAAACTTGTTAGTTATTCAAGTATTCAGTTCGCCACGCTATTATTCAAGAATGAATTTAAATCTGCGCATTCATTAGAGTAACAACAACACGCTTAGTGGGCTTATGACAATATAATCTCTGTGCTCGTGACATGCATCCCTTTTTGCGCCGTAGTGAAATACTTTATTTATTTTGCTCTTTAAATTTCAGACAAAAGGAAGTGAAATTGTTTCCTGGAAGTATCAATTCACGTGAGAGTGCTTCCATTCATTTCTGGGAGGGGGTTAACAATGAGATGTCTAAAAATTCTTTTCAGTAAAAAATAATCTTTGAGGGTGGTTGTCACATTCTTCAAGAAATCTCTGAAATAGAATTGCATTAGAGAGAGAGAAAGAGGAGTACCAACTCACTTTTGAGGTGGTTAAACAGAGGCTGTTTTCATTTCTCAAAATGTCTGGACAATCGCCCTTTGTTTTGTCTAGGGGTGGGTGTATTTCTTCCAGAAATGTCTCCTTCAGTACACCATCTATGGAACAAAAATTAATCAAAAATATTATCATTAATCTACGCTATCATTGTTAGCTTTAGTTTGATTAACATTTCTCACAATTCCACAGAAACTGAGCTTAGATAATGCATGCTTAGTTTAATTTAAATAATCTTAATTAAAAGCCCATTTAAATTATTATTTTTTGTGTTAAAGAAAATATTAGTTTTAATAGAAATTAACAATAACTAGATTAAAATTCTATAACTAAATTGAAATTCTATTATATAAATAATTAGTTTGGGATTCTATTATATATGTGCAAGATATTTTGGTTTATAAAAATACTTGTGTATTTGTTAGGTGATGCAGCAAATCTCCGGTTTATCTTAATGATATAGTGGTGATTGTTAGTAGAAATGAAAGACTGAATTGAAATAATAGTAAATATTACAATTTTATTAATTACAAAACACTAATAATTCTAAAGATGAATATAATTAAAAGCATATAATTAATAATTTCAATTTAATTTATTCTTAATTCATTGAATACTTGCTTAGAAAAGAAATTCTTATATGCAGAATTTTAAAATAGGAAGAAATGAAGGAAAGAAGAACGGAGTATAAGGAACATATTTAAAAATGAATATATGTATAACAGAATTTCTTGAAAAGACTTTTCAATTTTCTGTATTTTTTCTTCCATAAAGCATATAATTATATAGAAATTACTAACCTAAAATCATTTAGAAAAAAATTCCATCTACGCATCAATATTGCTATCAAGAAGAATTAGAGTTTCGTAAAAAGAAAAAAATGTTTTCATATGTATGTCACTCTGAGATCAATCGCTACGACACGGTAGATACATAACTTTGGTGACAATTTTTGCAATCCACAATTACAAAGTTTGAAATGGATTCATCATTAGCCAGATTGATATAAGAATACTGCTTGATATAGAAGAATCCTTTTGATGGCCTACAACTTTCCCAATCAATCGCTACGATACAGGCAGATGTGCAGGAATTTCATCATTGACCAGGCTACATGAAGAAGATCCTGTAATACAAGATTCCTTTGATGTCCTAAAATTTTTACAGTCAGTTGCAACGATATGGCGGGTGTGCAATAGATTCATCATTAGTCAGGTTGCTACAGGGATACTGCTTGATATAGAAGATTCATTTTGGTGACCCACAACTTTTACAATCAATCGCCACCATATGGCGGATGTGGAGCAGATTCATCATTACCCAAGTTGCATTGTGGATCCTTTTATGTAACATTCACTTTTGTGCCCTATAACTTTGAAAACTGTAAACATCCACAAAATTTGTTTCTGCAGTATTCTAACTCATCACCTTGTTCAAGATTTCAATGAAGAAATTTTCCAACAAAAATGCTGAACTGGACGTAGTCAGTTAAATATGTGCCTCAGTTTGCTTGTCAGGATTTCAATTGAGGCAATCAACAAAACCTACTGACTACGTCTACTGCTACCTACCGCTAAAAACATATGACTTAAATTAAACAAATATAATTTATTAATTTAAAAAATTAATTCCTCAATGTTAGTTTTTAAAAGCTACTTCATTATTTCGCTAAAACTTTGAACGATCACATTCTGAGATGGCATCCTAACTGCTGGCGTCTTCTTCTAAATTCCAACAGCAGGACATTCTAGTCTACAGAATTATCATACTCCTCCAATGCATAGACATGGAAGTTATCGGTTCGGAATATCTTATCAGTTTTCAAACCAAGCATCATTGGTTCTGAATCCAAAGCAGTAAATATCAGGCCCTAACGTATAATTAACGCAGTTCCAATAGCACCCTAACCTAGCTCCAATAGTAATTAATGTAGGTGTGACGCTAATTAATGTAAGTGTGTCGTAGTGTGTCCACTAATTAATGTAAATTAATAGGTGTGAATTTAATGTAATAGTTTGTTTTGAAATAGGTGTAATTGTGTATAATTTTAAATTGGCGTGCAATAATAATTTAATGTAGTAATTTGAATCCACATATCAATTAACTTTATGGCTAATAATAAGAAATTGATCATTTTTATTTAATTGTGAATTAAATTAAATTAATCTAAAAATAGTCACAATATATCAAAAACAGTTTAAAAATAAACAGCATTTTTTGATGAACGAACACTTTTCTGGCAACTTTGTGAGATCCTCATGCATTTCGGAATTAAAGATCACGTCAACCCATTGATCAGTCGGGAGCCATCATTCTGGATTTTTGCGCCCGGGTGGAATGACATTTCAATAAATGCCCCATGCCACACAAAAGACGAGGTCGATTAAGAGACTCGACCTTCGATCCAAGCTGACGCGGCAGGGATTCCAGAAATAGACACAGCTTGAGGCACAACTCTGCGGCTCTATAAATTCGTATGCGAAATGAAATATTCCGAAATGAAACCGAGCTGTCCCCTTCAGATTTAAATTCTGCCCTTTAGAAATGAGCCTCGCAGCTGGGACCGAGATCTTAACTTGAGGGAAAATGGCATAACTGCCGAGTGCAGAAGTCAGGCGTAAAATTCCGGGAATGTATGCAACGGAAATGCAGGAAGGAAACTTGGACGGATGCAGAAGTAATAGAAAAGTACACCAGCAGCAACTTTTTGGTGAGGCGTCTTCTGCTAGTTTTCTGCTCAAGCAGTTGAAACTATCTCTCACTTGATTAATATTGTTCAGAACTTTAGATTGCTCAGAAATTTAAGATTGTCTAGACTTTCAAAGTGCAAAAAATTGTTTAGAATTTCAAAGTGTAAAAATTGTTTAGAATTATTCTGAAAGTATTATTTGCAATTCTATTTGGAGGAATAAATAATATTGTATATGAAATCCTAAGTACTTCTTATCTGCTATAACTAAGGACTTAAGGCAGATGCAATTCTACTCATATTTGCTTTTGTAAGAAAGTATTTTGGGAAATGTTTAACTAATTTGTTTTATTATCCAGCATAAAATGTCAATCCATATATTTTAATTTAATTTTTAAATTTATATACAATGCTATTAAATTAAATGCCATTTTGTAAATTTTTTTAAATTAGTCCAATTTTATAAAGACTGTTCAGAATGTATTATTGGCAATTCTAGGAGAAATAAATCATATTATATGCAAAATCCTAAGTACTCTTAAACATATTTATCAAAGGATTTAATATGGTTGTAATTCTAATATTATTTGCTTTCGTAAGAAAGTATTTTGTGAAATTAAAATAATTTATTTTATCAATCTGTATGCAATCTCAATTTTAATTTAATGCAGAAGTAATAGAAAAGTACAGCAGCACGTCTTGGTATGTCCCTACTGGTTTTCTGCTCAAGAAGTTGAACTATCTCACTTGATAAATATTGCTCAGAACTTCAGATTGTTCAGACATTAAAGATAGTTTAGAATTTCAAAATGTAAAAATTATCCAGAATTATTCAGAATGTATTATTAGCAATCCTATTTTGAGGAATAAATAATATTGCAATCAATCTGTATGCAATTTCAATTTTTGTAGTTTTAATTTAATGCAGAAGTAACCAGCAACTTCTAAAGTACTCCAGCAACTTGGTGCTATCTCACTCGATTAATAACTATTGTTCAGAGTTTAAGATTGCTCAGACAATAAGGATTGTTTAGAATTTCAGACTGTAAAAATTGTTCCGAATGTATTATTGGCAATTCTATTTTGAGAAACTAATAATATTGTATAAAGATTCCTGAGTACTCTTAAACATATTTATGAAATGATTTAATATAGTTGCAATTTAATATTATTTACTTTCGTAAGAAAGTATTTTGTGAAATTAAACTAATTTATTTTATCAATCTGTATGCAATTTCAATTTTTGTAGTTTTAATTTAATGCAGAAGTAGCCAGCAACTTCTAAAGTACACCATCAATTTCTTGGTGCTATCTCACTCGATTAATAACTATTGTTCAGAGTTTAAGATTGCTCAGACAATAAGGATTGTTTAGAATTTCAGACTGTAAAAAATTGTTCCGAATGTATTATTGGCAATTCTATTTTGAGAAACTAATAATATTGTATAAAGATTCCTGAGTACTCTTAAATATATTTATCAAAGGATTTAATATAGTTGCAATTCTAATATTATTTGCTTTTACAAGTATTTTTTTAATTAAAATTAAACATTATACTGTATAATTACATTCCATAACATAATTAGATTACATAATAATTTTGTAAAATTATATTGCCAATTTTACTGCATTAAATTATACTGTATAAAATACAGTATAACCATTAAACAAAATTAATATATTTTAAAATTCTTACCAATGGATTTGTTATCTTGGTCCTTCTTCAATATCAAGTGGTCTGGAACGCAGCTTATCAATTTTGTATGTATCTTCAATTGTGAAAACAGAATGGCCCTAAAAGGAATAATATAGAAAATAGTTAAGCATAACATATTTATGTGTACATTTATAAATATTACAATATTTAAGCATCATTACAAAATTAGCGTTAATAATCTTTCAAATTAAGTCAAAGATCACATAATCCCTTAATTTAATGCAACGATTCACAAACTTTTGCAGTTTGGGTTCATTTAAATACCTATAAATATTTGTAGGGGCACTATGTACAAATTCTTACAAATCCAACGTCTAGCAGTTTTATATCCGGATGATCTATTTCACAGTCTGCTACTTACAGACGGCGGGGTCTCAGAAGCTCCAATGGAAAGTTTTTAATATTGAAAATCATATAGACCCTATGGCTACTAGCAGCCAACCATGGAAGTTACCTCCTAGTTTTGCGAAACCTTCTTTTTTGGCACATTATTGGTGTTTGGCGATTTTTTACGTGAATAAAGAATGAAAAAAGCAATCAGTAAGGTCAGACATGTGTACTTAATCGAAAGTATCTTTTTGAATATGCAGTATATACAAATCTCTGACAAATATAACGTCTCATACTTTTATATCCCGATGGTCAATTTCACAGTCTGCTGCTTAGAAACGGCGAGATCTCAGAAGCTTCAATGGGAAGTTTTTTGCATTGAAAATTACATAGACATTAACCATGGAAGTTACCGCTCCTAGTTTCGCAGAAATTTTCTTTGGCGTATTATTGAGGTTTGGCGACTTTTATATCAAGAGAGAAGGAAAAAAAGTAGGCATGAATGGCGAGTGTTTAGCGCTCGGTGCCACATTTTTCGGGTTCGAGTCCCGGTGGTGCCATGGATGTTTGTAGTAGTTTGAAATCCTCTTTAAACCTAGGTCATATTCTAATGTGATCGTAGAGCTTTGTCGTGAAGTTTGGTCTGTCTTCAGCCCTCCTTGTTCCTCCCTAGTGTGGAGCTACATATTACACTTAACCACGGACCAGTCGCCTGCGACGATGTGTATTGGACCTGATGTAGGTTTTCGTGTGCAGGTTTTTACTAATCCCCCTGGTGCAGGTTTTCAGTAATCCCCTGGTGCAGGTTTTCCTGTGCAGGTTTTTACTAATCCCCATGGGGCAGGTTTAAATGTGCAGGTTTTTACTAATCTCCATGGTGCAAGAAAGCCTGCACCAGGTAACAAAACAACAACAACAGAAAAAAAGGCAACCAGTATAGTCAGTTCTTTAGTTATGGAAGATATTTTTGAATATGAAAACTGACAAGAAAAACTGTAATTATATTTATTTTCTTATTTGGGCGTTGATGGCGGAGGATATGTTTTCTGGAATACCACAAGGGGCGTTCGAAATCACCTTTGAGATTCTTTAAAATAATGTACCAAAATGTTATGTAAAGAATTAATGCGTATTTTATTTTGAAGGGCATTATTTATCCAAAATGCTTTAGATGTCCAAAACTTAAATAAGATTGATGGATTAAATTTTCAAATAAAAATATAAATAAAAACTCCCTTTAATTTAAAAATAAACGATTTAGGTTATTTTAATATTTAATGTAAACATGTTTTGGCGAAAAGTCTTTGATGTCTTCGATCTAATTACTTACCAGATGAATTAAAACTAATTTATTTACCAAATAACATGCGGATCAAATGATCAAGAATGCATTACTATGGAATAAATAGAATTTTTTAAGTTTATAAATCTAGTGATAATTTATAGCTATCAATGTAAATAAAACTGTAGCTCGATGTATAATTTAATATAAATTTAGTATTTTTTTAAATTTAGGATTAATCTGCATTACGTATTAAAGAAAGAATAATCAACTTATTTATATTCGATTGCTTTTTTAATTTATCTCATTTTCTAATTAGTGTAACATTTTGTATAATTAACATAATTAAATTTCACGGGAATTTCACGAAATCATTTAAAAAATTAAATATTGACAATAATTAACAAACAAATTGCTTTTTAGTTGCAATCACGAAAATTTAAATAAATTCTTTGTGGATTTTCAATTTTGAATAAGCATTTAGTGATTTAAGGGGCAATTTTAAGGCCTTTAAAATGATAAATGAATTACTTTAAGTGCCTTAATTGCCTTTGCATGGTAGTTGATTTTTTTATAGAATTTGTTTAATATGTTTAAAAATTCTTATCAAATAATTATATTTAAAATGTTTCTTCCTCACAACTTATAATTAGGTTGAATTTTATATAATAATAATATATAAGGTTACAAATTTAAAAACTTAATAAAATTAATCAATCTTTCTTTACTCGATCCAATGCAAAAACAAAAAAAGAAAACTCCCGCAAATTTTATTTGAAATTATTCAACAAGTTTAGAATCTAATATTCATTTTAAACACTTTTTGTAATCGTCTAAGCTTGAGAAATGTCATATGCATACAATTCAAATATAAAATAATAAAATTGTCAAAAATACAACGAAAATAATTTATTAATTCAAAAGTGATCAAAAATTATAAATTTTAATAATTAAAAATTATCGATTAAACCAATAAAACATTTTATTCAATAAGGATAATCAAATAAAAACGAAAAAATCAAAAATCAAAAATGATTTATTGATTCAAAAGAGATACGGAATGTTATATTTTTAATAACCTAAAACTATTAATGAAACCAATCAATCTTTTATTCGAAAACGGTAATCAAATTAAATATGATCAAAAAAAAATTCAGCACCAAATAATGTGATTGATAAAACTAATTAAGTGATTAAGCTTAATACTTCGAAAAATTTCGAAAATTCATTTGACTGAATTCATTATATAATTATAAGAAGTACTTTATCAAAATTAAACAATTCAATTTTAGATTACTAATATTCACTTGAATTGGTGTACTTCTAAACATATCTAATGTAGCATTTTTTTTTCTCAGAGGAGGAGTTATGGCATTTCATTCCCATTAGAGAGCAATGCATGTTATTTGATAAGCATATAATAACAACCCATCACTCAACGTTGACAGCAGACAAGCAGTACTGTGAGTAGTTATATTACAAGCAATTAGTGTTTTGTATTAATGAGAACAACCTGTCAGTCAAATCTGATAGCAGATATTCGGTATCATGTATAATGAGACTCTTGAAATTAACGAATATCTCTCCGATCTCCTTAGGTCGAAACAACCAAAAATTGAATATGAACTATACTATGAGTTGTTCCATCGTGATGAGTGATAGCTGAGGTATGTCTGCACCAATGAGAAATGAGGGAAACTGACCCGTTCTCTTGACTGATTATCTTAAACTGAGATTTTTTGTGAGAGAGTTCTGCGACGAGTCGAATAAAATTTTATTTTTATTTTTTCTCTGAAGTGACTGAATAGACCGGAGTTTCCGTCTGTTATTCAAAGTGGACTCATTATGATTTCATGTATCACGCCGTGTGATAATTTAGGTCTGCCGCAGACCAGGCAAATTAGATTCGACATAGACTCGAGAACTCTGAAAATCTCCAATTTTGAAGTGAGCTGCACTTGTCATTTAATCTTAAAAATTATTTTAAATGTATCACTTTTTGATAAATTTATATTTTTAAATTTTTACTTCATTGTATAATAACCGAAAGTTCATTATTAATCCAAAAAGTTCATACATGCCGTTATAGGTCTAATATAGGCCGAGACGTTACACTAAAAATTATTGAGAATCATGTGGCAAATTAAAGCTATCATGCACATCACATTTTGTATAAGTCAAATAAGTTTAGTAAAACATATAAAAAAACTACCCAAAGCTTTCAAGTAATTATATTTTTGTTAAATATTCAGTAGAGGAATAATTCACCCCTTTACCGTGTTTGGTACCAAGACAGTGGACTAATATGCAAGCCTCTAACTACTCCAAAACATTTGCAAGTTCCCCCTGGAGAACGATTCCTTTAAAAATCCGAATTCCCAGACACGCGGGAATCTCTGAATGGGGAATTTCCTAGATAAATCTCCCCGTACAAAAGGATGTAATGAGTCCCTTCACCCATTTCCCTTTTAGCCCAACATGAGAGCGCATTTCTCGGACATTCCGCGAGTTCCAGCAGCCGCATCACCTTGCGAAATCTCATCATCATATTTAGGCAGAAGTGGCCACGGTTAAATGCCACGGGACGCTCCCATTTACACGGAGGGAGGAGCATGAAGGAGACATTTAAATTTGGCCCCAAAACTATTCCGGAAAATGATTGTTTCAACAGATTATTAATTGTGCAGCTTTTTTTTAAATTCCGTGCAGAAAAATTTGGGAGGAGGGGTTTCTGTGCTTGCTGTCCGTGGACATTGTAATGTTTTGTCTAATGTATTTTAGATGGTTTGCATTGATAAAATTGCAATTATGTATTCCATTAGCTAGAAATACAGTAGAGTATTTTATACTTTTAATGGTGATATTATTAAAAAGGATTTTATAACGATGATGACTATTTAAGTCCTACATTCAAAATGCTGTAAAAAAGAATCACTCGTCACAATGAGTTCAAATTTAAAACTGAAGATACTCGAAGAAGGGGGAAACTATACGGCATCGAAAAAGTTCCAAACTGTATTAATAGATGGCGCTGTGAGATACAGAAATAAAGTGAATTCGGCTGCCAGTGATATTTTGATTCGAAATTTAATTTGTTTTTACTATATTAAACGTAAGTTGTATGCGGCCTGTTGGCTAATTAGCAATCGCTCTCGATTTTGCTAACACAGGCTTCAAGTTCGAATACTGGCAGTGGTATGGATGTTTGTAATGGTTCGGAATACACTTTAATCTGTAGGTGCCGGTCTAAATTGAATCGTAGAGCGTTGTGTGGGTAGTGTTACTCACGTCCGTAGCGCTTTCTTCAAACTACACGTGTCCCCTGGGTAGTGCTAAATGTCTAAAAGCAGTGCAGCCCTTGCTTATCTAATAAAGATAAAATGTATGTATTGGCAACTGCATTAGAATTGCATAGAGTTTCATACAATATTTTTATCCATCTTAAGATTTAATGTTTGATAGAAATTTTAGGCTATTCGTTTTTTTTCAATGTAAATATTTTATATTATTTAGAAATTCTTCATTTTTTTTTTTTATCTAATAAGTAGCTAATTAGTCCTGATTACATGGACAGTAAAATATACTTTAGGAATTTGTAAATCATTTTTTTTTTTTTTTTTTTTTTTTTATTTATAAGACGCAAAAACGTCAACAATAATTGTGAACGCAACATATTTTTGTTAAATACCCACTAGAGGAATAATTCAACCCTTTACCTTGCTTGATACCAAAACAGTGGACGAATATGCAAGCCCTTCCTTCTAACTACAATGTATGATGGAAATTTTAGGATACGTTTTTTTAATTTAAATTTTTATATTATTTTGAAATTCGTCATTTTTTATTTAGTAAATATCTACTTAGAACTGATTACATGAATAGTAAAATATACTTCAGTAATTTGTAATAATTTTTTTCTGTCTTTTTTTAATTTATAAGATACAACAATAATTGCCGCCAACAATAATTGTGAACACAATATATTTTTGTTATATATCCAGCATAGGGAATAATTCAACCCTTTACTTTGCTTGATATCAAAACAGCGGACGAATGTGCAAGCCTCTCTAACTACTCCAAAACATTTAAGTTCCCCTGGAGAACGATTCCTTTTAAAATCCGATTTCCCAGACACGCGGGAATCTCTGAATGGGGGAATTTCCTAGATAAATCTCGCTGTACAAAAGGATGTAATGAGTCCCTTCACCCATTTCCCCTTTTAGCCCAACATGAGAGCGCATTCCTCGGACATTCCACGAGTTCCAGCAATTGCATCACCTTGCGAAATCTCATCATCATATTTAGACAGAAGTGGGCACGGTTAAATGCCACGGGGCGCTCCATTTCCACGGAAGGGGGTATTTAGACATTTAAATTTGGCCCAAAACTATTCCGGAAAATGATTGTTCCAACAGATTATTAATTGTACCTGCTCTGTTTTAAATTCCGTGCAGAAAAATTTGGGAGGATGGGCTTCTGCGTTTGCTGTCGGTGGGTATTTCATTGTTTTCTCTAATTTCTAAATGGGTTACACTAAAAAAAATTGCAATTATGTATTCAATTAGCAAGACAAACATGTGAGTATTTTATATATTTTTAATGGTGATATTATTCAAAGGGATTTTATAACAATATGCAGGGCGATTATAATTAAAATTCCACTTTCAAAATGGTGTAAAAAAAGAAACAATCTTCACAATGAGTTCATATTTGAACTGAAGATACTTGAAGATGGGAAAACAATATGGCATGACCTTGCCCTGGTGGATGGGCTTTCCCCAACAAAGCTACCACTGTTTAATGACTTGAAAGTAATTTTTTTTCTAAAAAATCAAACCGATCAAAGCACATTAGACACTAAAGTTGGTTTCTTATGCAACTCATGCCAAATATGTTGCAATTTCAATTCAAGATATCACTAGCAACCGAAACTTATTTTATGCGCTTACAGCGCCATGTATTAATACACTTTGGAACCTTTTTGATGCCATACCGTTTCACCCTTCTTCAAGTATCTTCAGTTCAAATTTGAATTTATTGTGACGTGTGTTTGTTTTTCACAGAATTTTGAAAGGACTTTAATTATAATTACCTTTTACATAAATACTTATTTAATGTAGATGTCTTCAAGTAATTTAATAGATATAAGACAACCCATAAGGCTACCAATTTTTGGAATACGAATTCATTTTTTTCCGCTTTTTTATTCATAAGATACAAAAACGCCAACAATAATTGTAAACATAACATAATTTTGTTATGTGTCCAGGTAGAGGAATAATTAAACCATTTACTTTGCACGATACCAAACGGTGGACGAATGTGCAAGCCCTTTCTAACTGCTCCGAAAACATTTGCAAGTTCCCCTGGAGAACGATTCCTTTAAAATCCGAATTCCCAGACACGCGGGAATCTCTGAATGCGGGAATTTCCTAGATAAATCGCCGTACAAAAGGATCTAATGAGTCATTTCCCTTTCATTCAAGATGAGCGCATTCCTCGGACATTCCGCGAGTTCCAGCAGGCGCATCACCTTGCGAAATCTCATCATCATGTTTAGGCAGAAATGGTCACGCTTAAATGCCACGGGACGCCCCTCATTTCCACGGAGGGGGGAGGGGGGTGATCAGGAGGTAGACATTTAAATTCGGCCCCAAAACTATTCCGGAAAATGATTGTTTCAACAGATTATTAATTGTGTCCGCTATGTTTTAAATTCTGCGCAGAAAAATTGGGAGGATGGGTTTCTGCCCTTGCTCTTAGTGGGCATTGTATTTCTTTCCTAATTTCTAGATGGTTTGCATTGAAAAAAGAGCAATTATGTATTCCATTAGGAAGACATACAGATGAGTATTTTATGCTTTTTTAATGGCGATATTATTAAATAGGATTTTACACGATATACAAGGCGATTATAAAATAAAGTCCCACTTTCGAAATGCTGTAAAAAGAGAACCACTAGTCACAATGAGTTCAAATTTGAAATAAAGATACTTGAAGAAGAGGAAAACGGTATGGCATCAAAAACGTTTCTAATGTCTATTAATAGATGGCGCTGTAAATGGCATAACAAAAGGGAATTCGGCTGCCAGTGATATTTTGAATCGTAATTTAATTTTTCTTACTATATTATATCCAAGTTGCTTGCGGCCTATTTGTCAATTAGCTAGCGTTCTTACCTTTGGTACAACAGGTTTCAAGTTTTAATCCAGCCTGTGGAATGGATGTTTGTAGCGGTTTGGAATATACTTTAAAATAGTAGGTCCTTTTGTCCTTATAGAATAGTAGCCTTGTAGCCTTAAGCTAATCGAATTTAATATACTTTTTAATATATTAAACCTAAGTTGCATGCGGGCTTTTGGCCAATTAGCAAGCGATCTCGTCTTTGGTTCCCCAAGCTTTAAGTTCCCGACGTGACGGGGATGAATGGTTTGAAATACCCCCCGGTGGTTAGTGCTAAATGAGTAAAAGCAATATACGCCCTCTGTGTATAAGCCCTTGCTTATGGCGTAGGATTGACTGTGTGTATTGCCAACTGCATTAGAACAACAGTTATAGTATCATACCATATTGTTATCTATCTTAAGATTCAATGTATGACAAAAATTTTTAGCTATTCATTATTTTCAATATAAATATTGTATATTATTTTGAAATTCCTCATTTTTTTTTATCTAGTAAGTAGCTACTTAGTCCTGATTACATGTATAGTGAAGTATACTTGAATTTGTAATAATTTTTTTTCTGATTTTTTTTTATTCATAAAATACAAAAACGCCACCAGTAATTGAGAACACAACAGATTTTGTTAAATATCCAGTAGAGGAATAAATAAACCTTTTACCTTGCTTGATATGAAAACAGTGGGAGAAATATGCAAGCCTTTTCTAACTACTCGAAACATTTGCAAGTTCCCCTGGAGAACGAATCCTTTAAAATCGAATTCCCAGACACGCGGGAATCTCTGAATGGGAGAATTTCCTAGATAAATCTCGCCGTACAAAAGGATCTAATGAGTCCCTTCACCCATTTCCCCTTTTAGCCAACATGAGAGCTCATTCCTCGGACATTCCGCGAGTTCCAGCAGGCACATCACCTTGCGAAATCTCATCAACATATTTGGGCAGAAGTGGGCACGGTTGAATGCCACGGGACGCCCCATTTACACGGAGAAGGGAGGGAAGAGGGAGACATTTAAATTTGACTCAAAACTATTCCTTGAAAATGATTGTTTCAACAGATTATTAATTGTTACCGCTATGTTTTAAATTCCGTGCAGAAAAATTTTGGAGGATGGGTTTCTGCCCTTGCTCTCATTGTATTGTTTTATTTAACGTATTTCTGGATGGTTTGCATTGAAAAAAAATTGCACTTATGTATTGCCTTAGCAAGATTATATATATATATTTTGTACTTTTAATGGTGATATTATTAAAGATGATTTTATAATGATATACAGGGTGAGTATAAATAAAGTCCCATTTTCAAAATGCTGTAAAAAAGAATCATGCGTCACAATGAGTTCAAATTTGAACTGCAGGTACTTGAAGAAGGAAGAAAAATACGGCATCCAAAAATTCCAATGTGAATTACTAGATGGTGCTGTGAGTGGCATAAAGAAAAAGTGAATTTGGCTGCCAGTGATATTTTGAATCGTAATTTAATATACTTTAATATATTAAACCTAAGTTGCATGCGGGTTTTTCCCAATTAGCAAGCGATCTCGTCTTTGTTTCCCCAAGCTTTAAGTTCGAATCGTGGATGTGGCGGGGATGTTTGTAATGGTTTGAAATACACTTTAAGCAGTAGGTCCCGGTCTAATACAATCTTAGAGCCTTCTGGGGGTAGTGCTTCTCGCGTCCGTAGCTTATATTCAAGGTACACGTGCCCTATGTGTAGTGCTAAATGAGTAACAGCAGTGCAGCCCATATTTATGGCATAAGGATTGATTGTCTGTATTACCAGCTGCATTAGAACAAGTTATAGTATCATACAATATTTTTATCCATCTTAAGATTCAATGTATTATAGAAATTTTATTCTATTCGTGTTTTTTCAATTTAAATCTTTTTATATTATTTTGATGTGCTTCATTTTTTTATCTAGTAAGTAGCTACTTGCTCCTGATTACATAGATAGTAAAGCATACTTTAGGAATTTGTAATCATTTTTTTGGGGGATTTTCTTTTCATTCGTAAGATACAAAAACGTCAAAAATAATTGTAAACACAACATATTTTGTTGAATATCCAGTAGAGGAATAATTCAACCCTTTACTTTGCTTGATACCAAAACAGTGGACGAATTTGCAAGCCTTTCTAAGTACTCCAAAACATTTGCAAGTTACATAGGAGAACGATTCCTTAAAAATCCGAATTCCCAGACACGCGGGAATCTCAGAATGGGAGAATTTCCTAGCTAAATCTCACCGTACAAAAGGATCTAATGAGTCCCTTCACCCATTTCCCCTTTTAGCCCAACATGAGAGCGCATTCCTCGGACATTCCGCGAGTTCCAGCAGGCGCATCACCTTGCGAAATCTCATCATCATATTTAGGCAGAAGTGGGCACGGTTAAAGCCACGGGACGCACCCATTTCCACGGGAGGGGGGAGGCAGGAGGAAGACATTTAAATTTGGAACTAAAACTATTCCGGAAAAATGATTGTTTCTACAGATTATTAATTGTGTCCTCTATGTTTTAAATTCCGAGCAGAAAATTTTTTAGCATGGGTTTCTGCGCTTGCTGACCGTGAGCATTGTATTGTTTTCTTTAATTTCTAGATGGTTTACATTGAAGAAATTGTAATTATGTATTCCATTAGTAAGACATACATTTTATTTTTATTTATTTAATGATGATATTATTAAAGAGGATTTTATAACGATATACATGGTGATTATAATTAAGGTCCCACTTTCAAAATTCTGTTAAAAAAGAACCACTCTTCACCATGAGTTCAAATTTGTACTGAAGATACTAAAATAATGGGAAACGGTACGGCATCAAAAAACTGTTGAAACCGCATTTTCCATCCAATTTGGTATGACTTTACCATGGTGGATGGGCTTTCCACTAATCTAATTTTCGTATTAGGCCGAAGGATTGATATTTTTAAATAGATTGATATTGATAAATTTTATGCTAATATTGATGAATGAATTTTTGATCATCCAGAAATATTTTTCTTCATCCTAGTCAATTGTGACCAGACGTTTCAGGAGACACATTATTATTTATTAACGAGAGCAACCGTTGGAAATTTCAATAAACGGTAAATAAAAAATTAAACCACATCCAAATGATTTCACGAGCGTTAAATAGTTTATCCTCCCAAAAAGATAAACATTTCGAAATGCCACATGGTGTGCTAAGGCTGTCTGCCTACTGGATGATTTCGAGACTAGAGATGTTCTTTTTTGGGGGCAGTGTTGTCATCCCTACACCTAATACTCTACAAGGGGTAACTCAGCTCTAGTCAGAGTGATGTGGTGTAGTGTAGTAGTAGTAATAGTAGTCATAATAGACCTGGACCTACTGCTTAAAGTGGATTTCGAAGCACTACAAAAATTCATGGCCGCGCAGGAACTCGAACCTTGTGATACGGAGTGCCAGAGCACTAGCCACTCGGCAATCAGGCCCCATTAACATAAATATAAAGCATTAAAATTTATATTATTCATTTTACATAATTTATCTGATTTCTATACTATGTCAATATTGATAAATTTTTTTTTTATGATCGGAGTAGTGTTTGTGACAAAAAGCCAATCCAAAACATTTAGCATATGTCTTGACAAATAAATGAAACAAAGTGTCTAATAGATATGAAACTAGATGATTGGATGGAACTGTGTGGAACTTGACAAAAAGGCATTCCAAAACACTTAGCATGCGCCTTGATAAATAAACCAAACAAAGTCACTAATGGATATGAAACTAGATGATTCTTTTGATGTTTGGTCACAGTGTTTGTGACCAAAAGACATTCCAAAACATTTCACATACGTCTTGACAAATAAACCAAATAAAGTGTCCAATGGATATGAAATTAGATGATGATTTTTTTATGTTTGGAACAATGTTTGTGACCAAAAGCCATTCCAAAACACTTCGTATAATTCTTGACAAACAAACAAACAATATGTCTAATGGATAAGAAACTAGATGAGGTTTTTTTTATGTTCGGAACAGTGTTTGTGACCAAAAGCCATTCCAAAACACTTACCATATGTCTTAACAAATAAACCAAACAAAGTGCATAATGGATATAGAAACTAGATTTACTTTCGATTATTATCCAGAAATGCTTTTCTTCATCCGAGTCAGTTGTGACCAGACATGCTAGTTTTAGAAAAGAGCAGACACATTATTATTTATTAACTAGAGTAACCGTTGGAAATTTCCGATAAATGGAAAATAAAAAAAAAATCTAAACCACATCCAAATGATTTCACGCGTGTTAAAAAAAAAATCGTCTCCTTTCAAAAAAGAGAAACATTTTGAAATGGTTTTCTGCTAGCAATGTCAGATGAAAAGAAACAAGAGGGGGAATACCGAAAAGTCGATATTGCGTTGGAAAAGATCCAGGATCCATTTAAACGAAAAGCATATATATAGTTTTTTTTTTATTTAAAAAATATACGGGTTCAGGAATTTCAATCTAAAATGAAGTTTGACAGCTTTTGAAATTTTTTTTTCCAATGTTTATGCTGAGGTGAAAAGATAATAAATGAGCGTACGTGTAAAAGACTTTTTAGAATATTATGTATAATATAATCTACATAATTTAAAATAATATAGAGTAAAAAAACAGCAATAGAAAAACAGCAATAGAAAGTTAAAAATTGTTAACGAAAATGAGATATTACTGGTTATAATTAAAGGGGAAAACGATATGTACAACGTGATATATATATATATATATATCCCGCCTGGCGGCCGAGTGCCTAGTACTCTGTCGCTCAGTAAATCAGGTTTCGGGTTCGAGTCCCATGCGTGACATGGATGTTTGTATGATTTGAAATCCACTTTAAACCGTAAGCCACAGTCTAATAGGACGTTGGGGGGATGGGGGTGGTAGCGTAGCATATCTTCAAGCTACGCTGCCCCTGGGTAGTGCTAAATGAATAACAACGGTGCAGCCCTTGCACCGTTGTATGGAAATTAAATGTCTCTGTATCGCCAGCTGCATTAGAACAACATATATATATATATATAACACATCACGGAATAAGACTCCGATCCATCTAAAAAAACAATTTTTTTTAGACTTTTATTCATCAGCATACTTTTCTTCAAGAGTGATATTTTCCTTCCAACGCTCCCTCTAACTTTTCGATGTTTTTTATAGAACGATCTGTTATTGCTCTCAAAATAGGCCTCAGTTTCGGCAAATCCCTTCTTAATTTGAGCTTTTTTTTTTTTTATATTGAGCCTCTTTTGTTGTCTGAAAAATGTCAGTAGTCGCTGGGGGCCAGATCTGGACAGTACGGTGAGTAGGGAAGCAATTTGAAGCATATTTCATTCAATTTAATCATCATTTACATCTACTTGTGACAAGGGGTGAACTTGTCTTGGTGAAACAACAATATTTTATTTTTGCATGTGAGGCACTCTTTTCTTTATTTCTACACTCAATCGATCCAATAATGCAATGCAATATTTTCTATTGATAGCTTTACCTTTAATTGGGTCCCAAAATACTGATGACATAACCTTGGCAACTAACTTTTGAGGTTTTGGTCACTTTGGACGACTTTAACCAACTGATGTCCACTCAGCTGCCAATCTTATTGATTCATGTGTGTAGTAGTGGATCCATGTTTCCTTCATTGTCACATAACGATGCAAATCTTCTTCTCATTTAGCTTGAACAGCTCCAAACAGCACTCTGAATAATCTACTGTTGTTATTTTTGGTTCAATGCTAGTAAACGCTGCACCCACTTCGAAAGCAACTTTAGCATGATTAAATTTTGGTGTAAAATTGTAAACGCACTAGTGTGAGCTATCTCACACAACTTCACTTTAGATTTTTTAAAATTATTTTGTGGATTTTTTTAATATTGCCGATTTGGCAACCGAACAACAGCCGATTTGGGGTGACCAGAGCTTTCAGCATCATCAGTGTTTGTAGGACAACGTTTAAATTCAGCATACCAGTCTATAATAGTTGAATTCCTGGTGCAAAGTCTCCATAACACTTATCAAGACACTATTTTTCTTCAACAGTATTTTTCCCCATCAAAAACAATTTTAATCAACACACAAGATTATTTTTTTATCAAATGCTTTGAAAATTACAAAACTTGGGACACTAAACCATTGTAACCTATAAAACATTCATCAGATTTGTCATGACATTTTGACATGTATCTTTTGAAGGCGGCTTCTATCCAGAAATAATATATGTCTGTCAATAATGTTACCTTATATTTGTCTTGTTTGACAAATATCCCGTCCCGTCTGTCAATGGACACTTATTGAGTGATGTGTTTTATATATATATATGAGATTAATTTAATAACTATATTGAAGATGACGAGAACAGCAAGAATTATCCAATCATTAAATCTGTCATATTTCGATTGTTATGGCTTCACATCTAAAGTTGCATACAAACCTGGAAACAATGGATTCCGCTATGCAGAAAATACCAGTTCTGTTAGATATAGACAAAACTCTCATATTGTATAGCTTTTTGAGAATCGGGAAAGGCTAAAAATAAATCACTTCGTATTTTTTCCGATTTCTAAACATCTAAGAGGATCATAGCAGCCTAATTTACATATTAGATCTTTCAGTAAAATATATAAAACTGTTATTTAAAAAATAAGTCTGTCACCTATATTACTTGGAAAATATATTTTGTAATATAAAAATATATATTTGGTATATATTTTGAGTGATAAATAATATTATATTCACCCAGCATTTTATGATTTTCTAAAGAAAATGATTCATAAAGAAAATGAAAAATAAAACATTGTTTAGCTTGATTAGAAATATGCATTGTTTTTAATATCCTGATCTTTCTGCTTATAACTTTAAACATTTACTCAGAAATAATACAAATAAAATTTTACATAAAATAACAAAAAAATATAAAATTCTCATAATGTAAAAATAGAAATATGAAACATAAAAAAAAGGTGAAAAATCAAACATTGTTTAGTTTATTTAGAAATATAAAGGAATTTTAAGATCCAGATCATTATGTTTATAATTTAAAACATTTTCTCAGAAATAACTCAAACGAAACTGTACCCAAAATAACAAACAAAATACAAATTTCTCATAATTTAAAATAGAAATTTCTTACAGAAATAACTTTAAAATATTTTTTAAGAACTACAAAAAAAGATATAGATTTATACTGCTGAATAAATTCAAAGCAATGATGAATAGATTAAGAAAATTTGAATTATTTGATTTCTGTATTCAATGATAAAAGATAACAATAAAAAAAATTAATAAATAAACATTTGGAAATTTTTAAAAGAAAGGTTTGCAATTACGTCGGCAATTGCAATCTATTTTCAGCCACACGAAAACAATGGCTCCTACATATTTCTGACATCATTATTTTTAATGTAAAAACCAATGAATAAACTAAACTGGGAGTTTAAAACCTCATGTCACTAAACAGCGACTTTAGTCGACGCAGTTACAATTATAACAATCAGAAACATGTTAATTAGCATTATGCGTAACATTAAACAATTGGTAAAACTTTTCGTTACTTGCTTTACTTCCAAATTAAACTCCTTTTCATTTGCAACTATTCTTTCTTGTTAAGAACTGTTATTTGTTGGAACCGAGTCTATGTTTAGCTTTTCATTTACATTTAAAACGAACGAAGGGAAATCCAACCCCTGTCAAATTAATCACATGATGTGTATCTACAATCACGGCTTTCTTGTACTGGATGCATTTACTAATGTTTTAAACATTAAATCTAAGACGACCGTTACATTCATTTTGTTCAATTTATCTCAAATCTCTTATTTTTTTCACCTTTTAAGATCCTTTTCAGATTCCTTAGTTTGAAAAGGTACGCCTATTGTTAATGTTTCTTGTTTACTTGAATCCATTATGCATTTAAATGATTATTATAATGTAGTTTCATTTGAAGTATAAATACGATCACTGCACGATTAAAGAATAAAGATCCCAAGAGAAAACTCATCATTTCATTTATTTGTTATCTGTAATTCATCGGCTTATATAAAATCTAAACTTTCTAGTTATATTTTTATGAATGACAATTTTGTTGAAGAAGCTAATCTTCTAAATTTGCCATAGATCTAAAAACACAGAAATAATAAAAAATAAATCGTGGCATAATAGCAACTGTAACCATGCTTCTTCCTATGTACTGGTCAAAGCACCCCCTGTGGCGTTCAGGAGAAATATTCAATTGGCCTACAGATTCTCACCTGTTGAAGAAGTATATTTTGCGCATCTTGCGCGTAGCTGAGTATCGAGATTTCGGCTGAGATGTGAATTTCTTCCACTAATATATAATTACATGTCTTTAGACGTGTTAAATATTGCATTTCCTGAATTGTAATGTGTATAGTATTTGTGCATGTGTAAATAAAACTGTGAGTTCTCCAATGATAAATTAAAAGTAAATACTTAAATACCATGCCTCAAGTATCTCAACCCAATCACACCTAGTTACAATCTGGTTGTCCAGCCTGCGCATTAAAGCATTTTTTTTTTGTACTGTATGCATCGCCTAATGTTTTAAACATTGAATTTAATACGATGGTTGCATTCCTTTTTGTTCAATTTATCTCAAATCTCTTATTTTTTTTAACTTATAAGATTCTTTTCGGATTCATTAACTTGAAAAAACCTATTGTTAATGTTTCTTGATTACTTGAAACCACTAGGCATTTTAATGATGGCTGTTATAATGTAGTTTTATTTGAATTAAAATACGATCACTGCACACTTAATCAAGAATGAAGCTACCAAGAGAAAACTCATCATTTCATTTATTTGAAATCTGTAATTCTTCAGTTTATATAAAATCTAAATTTTCTATTTATATTTTTATGGGTGGAAATGTTTGTCGAATAGGCTAATCTTATAAATTTGCTATAGTTCTATTAACACGAAAATAATGAAAATTTCATTGTGGCTTATTAACAAATGCAACCAAGCTTCCAACTGTCCACTGACAACAGAGCTCCAGTGGTATTCAAGAGAATTATTCAGTTAGCCACTGATAATTTACATATTAATTCTTTGAATAAAATTGTATTATAAATGCAATTTTTTAAATAAGTTTCTCACACATATTATATTGAAGGTATAATTTGTATTATAAAAATATACAATTTATATATATTTTGAGTGATAAAAACATTATATTCACCCAACATTTAGTGATTTTCCAAAAAAAAAAAAAAAAAAAGGGACATAAAGAAGAAGTTATTTAAGTTTTGAAATCTACATGAATTTTAGGATCCAGATCATTCTATTTAGTTATAAATAGAATGATCTTTAAACATTTGCTCAGAAATGACTCAAATGAAACTTTACGTAAATTAACAAAAATATAAAATTCTCATAATTTAAAATATAAATATGAAACATAAAAAATGAAAAATCAAATATTGTTCGGCTTGTTTAGAAATCCATGATTTTTAATAACAAACCGTTCTATTTTATTTATAAATTTAAACATTTTCTCAGAAAGGACACAAATAAAACTTTACATAAAAAAAAAATATATAAAAATCTCATCATGTAAAATGTAAATTTCTTCTTTTAAATGTTTTTAAATGATTACAAAAAATATAAAATTTCATATTTCTGAATAAATCTTAAACAATGATGAATCAATAAAGGAAACTTGAATTATTTAAGTTTCGTATCCAATGATGACAACAATAAAAACAATTAATAATTAGACTTTTAGGAATTTTTTAAAAGAAAGATTTTGCAATTACTTCGATAATTGCAATCTATTTTCAGCCACACAAAAAGAATGGCTCCTACATATTTCTGACATCATTATTTTTATTGTAAAAACCGATGAATTAACTGGAAGTTTGAAACCTCATGTCACTAAACATCGACTTTAGTCAACGCAGTTACAATTATAACAATCAGAAACATGTTAATTAGCATTATACGTAACATTGGACATTTGGTAAAACTTTTCCTTACTTGCTTTACTTCCAAATTAAACTCCTTTTCATTTGCAACTACTCTTTCTTGTTAAGAACTGTTATTTTTTGGAACCGAGTCTATGTTTAGCTTTTCATTTACATTTAAAACGAACGAAGTGAAATCCCCCCTGTCAAATTAATCACATGATGTGTATCTACAATCACGGCTTTCTTGTAGTGAAAGCATCGACTAATGTTTTAAACATTAAATCTAAGGCGATGGTTACATTCCTTTTGTTCGATTTATCTCAAATATCTTATTTATTTTTTCAAGTTTTAAGATTATTTTCAGATTCATTAATGTGAAAAAGCTACACCTATTGTTAACGTTTCTTGATGAGTTGAATCCAATGTGCATTTTAATGATGTCTGTTATAATGTGGAATATAAATACAATCACTGCACACTTAATCAAGAATAAAAGCTATCAAGAGAAAACTCGTCATTTCATTTATTTGAAATCTAGAATTTATCAGTTTATATAAATTATAAGTTTTATAGTTATATTTTTATGGGTGGAAATATTTTTCGGATAGGCCAATCTGAAAATCCTTTAATCCAAACAATTCCGGTATAGAAAACATAGGAATAAAATTTTAAACAAATATTAAAAATTTTTGATAAGTGGTGAAATCCTTTTTGTATAAATAATATTAAAACGTTTTATTACATATAAAAAAATATTTTAATCAGAGTTCTTACATATATGGAAATTTATCACATATACTTTTGGAGGTATAGTTTGTATTATAAAAATATCTATTTGATATGTATTTTGAGAAATAATATTATATTTACCCAGCATTTAATGATTTAAAAAAAAAGAATCATATTGAAAATGACGAAATCAAACAATGTTTACATTGTTTAGAATTATGCATATTTTTAATATCCAAATAATTTACTCAGAAATGACTCAAATGAAACTTTTCATAAAACATAAAAAAGATCAGAAATTCCCATAATATAAAATATAAAGTTCTTAAAGAAATGATTTTTAAATTTTCAAACAATTACAAAGGAGGTATATTGGTTTATATTTTGAATGAATCTAAAACATTGATGAATATGAAAAGGGAACTTAAATTGTTTAATAATTATATCAAATGATAAAAAACAACAGTAAAAAATAATAACTAGTCTTTTGGAAATTTTTAAAAGAAAGATTTTGCAATTACGTCGGTAATTGCAATCTATTTTCAGCCACACAAAACAATGGCTTCTACATATTTCTTACATCATTATTTTTGCTGTAAAAAACCGATGAATAAACTAAACTGGAAGTTTAAAACCTCATGTCACTAAACACCGACTTAAGTCAACGCAATTACAATTATAACAATCAGAAACATGTTAATTAGCATTATACGTAACATTGAACAATTCGTAAAACTTTTCATTACTTGCTTTAGTTCCAAATTAAACTCCTTTTCATTTGCAACTATTCTTTCTTGTTAAGAACTGTTATTTGTTGGAACCGAGTCTATGTTTAGCTTTTCATTTACATTTAAAACGAACGAAGTGAAATCCAACCCCTGTCAAATTAATCACATGATGTGTATCTACAATCACGGCTTTCTTGTAGTAGAAGAATCGACTAATGTTTTAAACATTAAATCTAAGACGATGGTTGCATTCCTTTTGTTCGATTTATCTCAAATCCCTCATTTATTATTATTTTTTTTTACTTTTGAGATTCTTTTCAGATTCATTAATTTGAAAAGGTACACCTTTTGTTATCGTTGCTTGATTACTGGAATCCAATGGGCATTTTAATGATTACAGTTATAATGTAGTTTGTTTGAAATATAAATACGATCACTGCACACTTAATTAAGAATAAAGATAACAGAAAATTCGTCATTTTGAAAAATGATGAGTTATTCATTAATTGAAATCTGTAATTCATCATAAAAAAGCTAAACTTTCTAGTTACATTTTTACGAATGAAGATTTTTGATGGATAGGATAATCTTATAAATTTGCCATAGATCTTTTAGCATAGAAATAAAGAAAAAGGAATTGTGGCTCTCAAGAAAAAAACTCATCATTTCATTTATGCAAATCTGTGATTCATCAATTTATATAAAATATAATCTTTCTAGTTATATTTTTGTGGATGGAAATATCTGCCGGTTAGCCAATTTTTATAAATTTGACGTTGATTTATTAACTTGGCGTAGTTATTAAATTTGAAGTAGATAATAAAGAAAAATGAATTGTGGCTTAATAACAACTGTATCCTTGTTTCCTCCAATGTACTTGCATCCTTGTGGCGTTCGGGAGAAATGGTTAATTGGCCTACAGATTCTCTGCTGGAGAGAAATTATATACCGCACATCCTGCGCTTAGCTGAGTATCAGGGTTTCGGCTGAAAAAAGAAATCCTTCTATATTTAGATGTCTTTAAATGTCTATTTCTGTTATTGTATGTGTTTGGTATTTGTAAATGTTCCAATAAAGCTGACAGTTCTCCAACTTGTTCCACCAAGTATCTCAACCCAACCGTATCCATCTGGTTGGCCAACCTGCACACTACACAACATCTTTTTTTTTTTTTTTTTTACTGTAGAATATTTTTTTTTTTTAATTACATCGAGGATTGGGTCGCACTAACCATTTCCCTGCGAGGAGTACAATACAAACTAACCTTGAAGAAGGCATGTCGTGGGGCTGCACCTCTGTTACTCATTTAGCACTACCCAAGGGGACGTGTAGCTTCAAAATGGGCTACTGACGCGAGTCACACTACCCCCACAACGCTCTACAGAGAGATCAAATGAGACTGGGACCTTCAGTTTAAAAATGGTTTCGAACCACTACAAACACCCATGACACCACCGGTACTCGAACTCAAAACTTGTGTAATAGAGCGCCAGAGCCTCTGTAGTGTAGAATATAAGGCTTGCTAATGATTGTTCAAATAATTACTCATGTGATGAATAGCAAAAGTTTTTACTTTTTTTAAATAAAAACTTAAGAAATTTTTTTGCACCAACTTTAAAAGGGTTTGCAAGCCTCTTGCATATACAGTGGAGTGTTAGCTTTCCAGGAGGGATTTTTCTTTATTTTCAACCATGCAACACTCATGTTTTGAATCTCCATCCTTGGAAAACCCTACTGTAAACAATGCCGACACCTAACTTCTTATAACGAAAATCAACATACAGCAATTTAAAAAAATATTAATTATTAAAAAAATGTAAATTAATTTATGCAGCTGACAAAAAAAATTTTAAAATCGCATAAAAATAATTTCATTTAATTGGACCATTTTAATTCATATTAAAATAGCTTATATTTTTTTATACATAACAGCAATTTATAATACTGATTGTTATGAAGTAAAAATAAAATAATTAAAGATGATCAAATAGAAAGTGTGTATATTGGAATTATTGTGGAATGTAAAATAATCTTTTACATTAGTAAAAATAAAAAAAACTATTGTTGGGTTAATATAAACATATGGCATATAAAAGTTAAGAGACGTATTTTATTTATTAATAAGGGATTAACTTTTAATAATATAATGCTAATCCTACGCACTTTTAAAAATTATATTTTTTCTTTTGGAACTAATGAAATGATTTTCTATTTATAGTACAATGAATAGATTTATTTAATTAGTTTGATGGTTAAATAATATTTCAGTCGTGACAAAATTATTTCAAGATCTTATTACTTTCAGAAAAAAATATTACGATGATGTCATTCAAATGGTTTGACTTGCTAATAGTATATACATGATTATAATTAATGTCCCACTTTTAAAATGCTGTAAAAAGAGAACCACACGTCACAATATGTTCAAATTTGAAATGAAGATACTTAAAGAAGGGGGAAACAGTATGACATCAAAAAAAAATTATACTGATTTTTGCCATCCAATTTGGTATGACCTCGCCGTGGTGTATGGGTTTCCACTCACAGTGTCACAATTGTTGAATGACTTGGTAGTCCTTTTTTTTTTCCGTCCAAAAACAGAAACAATCAAGCACATTGAACACTGTACTAGTAGATGGTTCAATGCACAACTCATGCCAAATACGTTGTCATTTCGATTCAAAATATCACTGGTAGCCGAATTCACTTTCTTTTATGCCGCTTACAGCACCATCTATTAATACACTTTGGAACGTTTTTGATGCTATACTTCATGCCGTGCCTTCTTCAAGTATCTTCAGTTCAAACTTGTACTCATTGTGACAAGTGGTTCTTCTTTACAGCATTTTGAAACTGGACTTTAATTATAATCACCTTGTTTTTGCTAATCATGTAATGATGTCCATTAAATAATTTGTAAATATACAAAAACTGAAAGAAAATATGATTTATTACACTGCATTATTATAAATAATCTTCCAAGAAATAGTTAATTTTTAAAAATACAGAATTCCTTATAGAAAGGTTTCGGACTCAAGGTTTAATTATTGTCAAAAAAAGAAAATTTGTAATCATCCGCATATTCTAACAAAATAAAAAAATATGCAGGTATTAAGAGGTAAAATAAAAGACATTTTAAATTTCAATGACTTGTTTAGTGTTTCTATTTAAATACTTTCAAACAACATTTAATTTTACAAAACATACAATATTTCGTTAATATTAAATATATAGATTACTTTTACTCTCCTTTAAAATATGTATTTAATTTTTTAAATTAAATTTATATTAATTTCTTAATTAATTTCAAATTCAATTTTTAATTGAATGTGTATTTTTAATTTTTTTATTATTATAAACTTAATTAAATTAATTCGTTTATTAAATTTCGAGAACTAAATATTTTCCAAATTCAATTATTTGAGAACCGTGTGGAGTTTAAAATAAACTAAACAATTAAAAGTGCTCAATTGATTCCTTCCATTATATTTATATTTATCTTCGTAGATTTAAAAATTTTTAGTGATTTGTCATATATTGTTTGCAATTTCAATAACCTTTTAACAAAGCCTAACGTTCTAAAACTAACGAAATGTTGCATTAATGAAACAAATTAATACACTTTATCTAATGCGTTTGCTTCGAAATATTTTGTTTGGTCACATGATATTTATTAAGCAATCTCCCGAACGCCGGCATTCATAATGCGTTCTAACATTATGAGAATGATTTAAGTAAATTATGAGCCGGCAGCATTGCGGAGGAGGTGCAAACAGTTTTCGTGACGAACATGCTAATGAAAGTCTGAGCAAATAGATGAGTCCAGATGCAATTAGGCAAATGCGCGCCCAAAGGGTAGGCCCTGTCAGGCCTCAGGTTTTCAAACCTTCCCCCAGATATCGGGAACTAAGGAAACATCGGATTTCCTTCGGTGATTTATCCTTTACCTACAGGTTTATCTAGAGGTTTTGGAGTCACCAGGTTAGGTTTATAAAATAATGTTCAATGTATTTTCGTAGTAGTTTATAGTTTATTGTAAACTTTAATCATAGATTACAATGCATTTTTGACGTTTTATTAATACTATGTAAAAATTTTTCTCATTAAATGCCATCATTAAGAAAACTGATGGCCGAGTGGCTAGCTCTGGCTCTCAGTACGGGGTTCGAGTCGAGTCCTGGCGATGCCATGAATGTTTGTAGTTGTTCAGTAACCACTTCAAACAGTAGGTTCCGGCCAAATATGATCGTAGAGAGTGTTGTGGGGGTACTATAATTCGCTTATCCGTAGCATATCTTTAAAGCTACACATGGCCCATGGGTAGTGATAAATGAATAACAGCTGTGTAGCCCTTGCTTATGTTATAAGGATTAACTGTCTCCTGTATTACCAGCTGCTCTAGAACAACAACATAAAGAATACACAGAAATTTAAATGACATAAAAATATTTGCAGTTTTATACTAACTCTGCCTTTTTAAGGCTGTACAGTGTGGCAGAATTAGTCTACACTGCATTAAATACCCATGAACAATCTTTAAACAAATAAAGAAAACATTTTTAATTTTTTTTTTTTTAACTAATCATGATACTATATGCATATACATAATTAAAAAAATTGAAGTGCCTATTTTCATGATATTCAAATAACAGGGAACTTTCAAAAAATGCCATTGTTACATATACACTCATGTCCATAAATTAAGGATAATGAAGTTCAGGCAAAAAAGAGACAGAAGCAAAACAAAACAAATTTGACTTATTTGTAAAGTCTATTTTTAAACAAAAAGGTAAAGAGCAAAAAGGATGACATAATTAATAAAAATATGATTTTACTCCCTGGAGCAAATTTCAAAAAAGAACCTATTTAAAAACACAGTATAACATGGTTAGTATGATGGTTAATATGGTATGTCTCCCGGACGATGCAGCACAGTGAGGCCGCTAATTGAGGACGCAATGCCCTCCAAGTTTCGCGTTGCCAAACAGAAATTCATACAGTTGCATAAACAGAAATTCAGCACCCATGGCGCCCCGAAACAAACGTACATGTTGTTCCAGAATGACATCCCGATAGATGTGGCCTGTCATCGTTACACTCTGAACATGCAGGTCAGTTCTGGAACCAAGAATAATTCCTCCCCAAACGAGCCATCCTGCACCACCGTCACGATGTCGTTCAATGGTGTTCTCTTGGTGGTAACGGGTTGCTGGCTCTCTCCATATGAAAGTCCAGCAAAAATCAGACTGCAAACTAAGCCTGGACTCGTCGGAAAACATCACACAAGACCACTGTTGCGGTGTCCACAATGAATGCTCTCTACTCAGGTTAATCGCTGGCGACAGTGAGTTGCGGTAAGTGGAACACATCTGACAGGCCTACGAGCATATCCAATGTGCCCTAAGCGTCTGTACACGGTCTGCCTTGAAACTGTCGTATCGGTAGTTGAAGAGAGCTGACGAGGTCTGATGCTGTGCTCCGTCTGTCTCTTTTGGCAGTAACTACTAAATACCGGCCTCATTCGGCGTTGTAACTCGGGGGCGACCTGTGATGTAACATCAACTCACATTACCATCATCTTGGAATCGTTGCCAAAGCCTGGAGAGGACACTCTGGGCGATTCAAGTTCATTGGATACTTCCAGATGGGTACGTCCACATTCCATTCGTCCGATAATTCTACCACGTTAAAAACCATCCCAATCCTTCCTTTGTGCCATAACTATGCGGTTATTGCACTGAATGGCTTTTAAAGCGCTTGTGAACAATTTTACTTCTTTGCGACCAGTCCTTATATACCCCTCACTTACACTCTCGTCATTGTGACGTACTATCCGCCAATCTGGTGGTTTCCTGTAATTTGCATATTTTTCTTCAAGATGTGTGTGATAATTCTACAGGTGAAATTTTTATTTTAGAGTTCAATTTCTGTGTGACTCTGAATTACCCTTAATTTATGGACATGAGTGTGTAGATCACAATGCCTTTTTTTTTTTAATCAGTACTCTGGAGCAAAACAATGAAATTCGAACAAAACAGAATTTTTTCTCTTTACATTTCTTTTGGTTTCACTTGATAAAAAGCGAACAATAAATATAAAAAATAGTAAGAAGAAAATAAGTACGTGAAACTTAACAAGAAAGATCCTGTTCTCTCCCTGAGGCAATCAAGTGCACACTTGATCGTTTAAAAAAGAGAACTCAAGGGCATCTGTAATAATAACAGAATACCAAAGAAATAAAATTTTAAAAAAGAATAATAACAAGAAGAAGAATCCTTCAAAAGAAGACCCTTCGAATGAATGATGACATGAGCTGGCGATAATTCTTCTTCTGCTTGAGTTGAGAAATTCTTGAAGAAAAAGAGATCATGGAAGCTTTGCTGCAGATTATCGCCCAGATAAAGGCCCAGAGCTTTTGCTGGAGAACTTTACCCACCAGCCCATCCATCACACTTGGTGCTTCGGGTTCTTTTTCTGCTGCATTTCTTAAAATTTAAATGAGGATTTGGTGGATGTTTTTGGATGACGCTCGCGTTTCAGCAGGCCTTCTTTTTCTTCTTCTCTTGCCCCTATGCAGTTCAGTTTCAGAAGAAGGTTTTTCCCTGCGTAATTTACCCGGGTTAAATGACTTCTTGAATAGCGAAGCGGGGCAGAAATGGATCACGTTCTTTTCTCCATTGTTTGTTGGAAGTTTCCATCCTTCTAAATCTAATGCAAATGTAGTAAATAAATGGGTATAAAATGACAGAATATTTTATAAAAGTTGAAGCGTCAAAAAGGGGGGCACTAGCTATTCTGAAAGAAAATTTTTCTTGAGGGTGATGCGAGGTGTACTTTGAACCCATAAGCTCGAAATGTTTAAACTGAATTTTGTCTTTCGATATAAAAGGGCTATTTGAATTTTATTATAAATTTATTTCAAAAGACGTGTCACGTATATTATCCAGATAATTGTTAAACGAAATGGATTCGCTTTTTTCGGTCTCAAGGTTTATTTGCATACAATTTTTGATAAAAAGGCTTATAGTGTATTGTGTATTTTTATGAATTAATTTTTTTTTGTTAGGAGTATTTTTAATAATGGAGTTCAATAAATCATATTTTCTGTTTCTATTTTGCATATTCTTATGCTATTGTACGGACAACTTTGTTTAGATAAGGAGCTTATAAAATATGATACACATATTTAAATAATAATGCATTATATTTGCCATTTTTTTTTTGGACAACAAAATTTTCTATGTTAATAATAGTATGACTACAAGAAATGTTAATTGTTTTTTAATTGTTTAAATGTTTCCTTTAATACCAACTACAGCTCAAGTTTGAATGTTATTTCTGTTTTATTTCACTTTTTTTTTTTCTCCAACTCTATATTATTTAAATTTCACTAACAAATAAATGAGGCATGCGATTTTTAAAAAATTTGTAAGCACCCGCATATTCTTACATACTAAAAATATATGCAGAAATTAAGAATTAAAATTCAAGACAATTTTAAATTTTAAAATCTTATTTATTGATTTCTACTAAAAGCTAACAACAATTAATTTTACAAAATGTAATATTTCGTTAATATTAATAATATGATTTTGTTATATTTTTTTATAAAATTTACATTTAAATTTTAAAATAAATTTGTAATAATTAGTTAATTATTTTTTTAAATTACTTTTTAATTAGATGTGTAATTTTTAATTTTTAATTATTATAAACTTAAATTGTTATTAAATTTCAGAACCAAATATATCTCAAATTCAATTATTTAACAACATTAGGGAATCTAAGATAAACTAAACCATTAAGAAGTGGTCAATTGTTTCTTTCTATTGTGTTTATGTTTGCTTTAACGATTTATCATAAGTTGTCTACAATTTTAAAAAGCCTTTTAACTAAGCCTAACATTCTAAAACTAGCAAGATGTGGTATTAATAAAACAAATTAATGCACTTTATCTAATGCATTTGCTTCGAAATATTTTGTTTGGTCACATGATAGTTATCAAGCGAGCCCCCCGAACGCCGGCATTCATAATACGTTTTAACATTCTGAGAATTATTTAAGTAAATTATAAACCGGCAGCTATTGCGGAGGAAGCGCAAACAGTTTTCGTGTCGAACATGCTAATGAAGTCTCAGTAAATAGATGAGTCCAGATGCAATTAGGGAAACGCGCACCCAAGGGTGGGCCCTGCCAGGCCTCAGGTTTTCGAATGAGGAAGCAAACCTTCTCCCAGATATTGGGAACTAAGGAAACATTGAATTGCCTTCGCTGATTTGTCCTCTACATACAGGTTGATACAGAGGTTTTGAGTCTTCAGGGGTTTTAAAATAATGTTCAATATATTTTCAAAGTTTTTAAGGCATTGTTATTTTTTAATATTTTATTAATACTAAGTAAAATGTTTTTTTTTTCTTTTTAAGACTTTATTCAAATACTGAGTACAACGTCATTGTTACAAAGATTGTAGTTTTGGTTTGGTTTGAATTTGTCGCTCTATGGTCGTGTTTTTGGACTCTTCGGGATAATTAGACTGGGACTTACAGCTTAACGTGGATTCCGAACCACTCACAAACATTCATTCCACAGCCATGATTTCAACCTGGAGCATGTTGCACCAATGGCCACAGCGTTTAACAACTGGCCATCAGGCCACTATTAAAGGGAGGGGGTGACACAATAAATGTTATATTCGTATTACAATTTATATTTATTCATATTATCTCTCTTTACATATATATATATATATATACGAAAAGAAATATATAATTTCAGGAAATTGGTCATCAGGCCTCTATTAGAGTTCCAAAATCTTTATATGTATACATAAAAATTTAAATGATCTAAAGAAATTCGATATTTTATACTAAAACTGTCTTGTTTTTGGGTACCTGAGGGCCGAGTGTCCAGCGCTGTGGCGCTCACATATTTCATGTTCGAATCACGGTGATGACGCTGATGTTTGTAGTGGTACGGAATCCACTTTAAGCCAAAAGTCCCATTCTGATATGACCATTGAGTGTCGCAGCGCCCAATCAGACTTCTCACTCACATCATTCTCAAACTGTAAAGGGGTAACTCAGCTCTAGGCCCTGTGGTTTGGTGTAGTATAAAAGCTTTTTTAAGAATGTGCAAGTAGCGTCGATATGGTCGACACTGTATTAAATATTTATAACCAATTAAAGTAATATATGAAAAACATATTGTATTTTTAACTAATAATGATTATATATGCATATACATATAATAAAAAACTCAAGTGTCTATTTTTATGAATTTCAAATAACAGCAATCTTTCAAAAAATGCCATAGTTACATATAGATTACAATGCATTTTTTTTTAAACAGTACTCTGGAGCAAAACAATGAGATTCGAACAAAACAGAAATTTTTCTCCTTACATTTCGGTTGGTTTCACTCAATAAAAAAAACGAACAATAAATATAAAAAATAATAAGAAGAAAATAAAAAAAGTTGTAATCGTGTAATGCCGATGTACAGTTTACCCATGGGTATCAGCATTTTTGGTGTTTGCATTTTTGTATTTGCATTATTGGTACATGAAATGGCAGCAGACAATGTCAAAAAGAGTGTTGGCATACCAAATTGTCGGATTTGAGCACACACGCGATTTTTTTTCGTTTTCCCAGTGAGCCGGACTGCATTTGATCGTCTTCATGAACTTCTATGTCTGATTTTTGTAAAAGAGTGGACGTAAACATTGTTGGTCTTGAACTTGTTGAGCGGTCAAAGAGGAATCGGTAGGAATTTTGTTTCGAAGACAAATTTGCATACTACTTAAAAGAAGTTTATGTAAATTTTTTTGATGGCTGTACAAAATTTTTGAGGTGTAGCACCTCGACGATCATAACGTTTCAATTCAGATTTAACAATCTCTGAGTAGGTGGGAGGTTTCTTTCTCGTAAAACGACGCATATCACCACAGTAGATTCTTGTGTAAGAGAGCTCTTCTGCAAGATCATCAAACAATACTGACAAAGGCATTTGGTCATCAACAGGTGCTATTGCCAATCCAGCATCAATGTTGGTATTGAGTTTATTAATGACCGTCTCGGCTGGAGCGGGATTTACGAATGGGTCGTCGTAATCATCATCGTCTATATCAGACTCATCGTTCTCTTCCGAAGAGACAGGATTCAGGTCAGCGAAAGCATTTGAACTTTCAGGAAACGATACTGTTCGAAATTTTTCGAGCCATTCCAAATCGATATTAACGTTTTGTGATTGGTATAAAGGCTTGTTCATTAGATACAAAGCCGCATTGTAAACACGATTGGGAGTAACGCATTGATACATAAAGTGCGATTTGAAAAAGAGACGTTTCTTCAATTTCACGTAGATAGTGACTGAATCGTTTACATTGCGAGGAAGACAGTCGACCGATTTGTGCAAGTCGTTAGGAACGTTCATAACGGATCCCTTGATACCATATTGACGATCCCGACCAAGCTCTCCTATTTGCATGAAAGGGATACGTAGAGCAACGAGACGCTCTTCCAAGTCATTCAACTCAGACAAACAGGAGGGTTGCTCAGGATATTGAAAGCCATAATTGGCTGCAAGATTTGGAACGTTGCGTTTAAGAACATGATCGACAGATAAAATTATTGCAATTTGATTTAAAGTAGCGTTCTTCGACTTTGAATTTGATTGCGTCAGGGAGAGAACAGAATCTTTCTTGTCGTCTTTCTTGACTCGTCCTTTCTGTTTCTCATGAGAGTAGTCGCTTTATATCGGAATGAGTATTGTTCAAGAAGCAATGGGAGCAAGGAAGGAGTAAATGAAGAGGACGAATTAAAAGTATCATTGAGAGGACAAGAACAGGAGGGAGAATAAAGAGAAGGAGTTTGAACACATTTCGTGTTCTTAATATTGTCATCGTAAGTGTTGATAGCCTGTTGACGCTTGAGAGCTCGACGCTCCCGTTGAAGGGCATTTTGGCGGGCACGAGTTTCAGGCTTCGAACGGGCTATTCTTTTCCTTTCACGATCATGCGCTTTAACATTGTCTTCCATTGTTATCAACATTGTTTCCAATTTAAATTGTTTCTTTTTTTGGCATAACTTTATTTCGGATCGGACATCATTTCAGGTCTTTACCGAAAACAATACCCATTGGATACCCATGGGTAATAAGTAAGAAAAACTTAACAAGAAAGATTCTGTTCTCTCCCTGACGCAATCAAGTGCACACTTGATCGTTTAAAGAAGAACTCAATGGTATCTGTATTAATAACAGAATACCAAAGAAATAAAATTTTAAAAAGAATAATAACAAGAAGAAGAATCCTTCCAAGAAGACCCTTCGAATGAATGATGACATGAGCTGGCGATAATTCTTCTTCTGCTTGAGTTGAAATTCTTGAAGAGAAAAAGAGATCATGGAAGCTTTGCCTCCGATTATCGCCCAGATAAAGGCCCGGAGCTTTTGCTGGAGAACATTACCGACCAAAAACCCATCCATCACACTCGGTGCTTCGGGTTCTTTTTTGCTGCATTTCTTAAAATTTTAAATGAGGATTTGGTGGATGTTCTTTGGAGGACGCTCGCATTTCACCAGGTCTTCTTCTTCTTGTGCCTCTGCCCCAATGCAGTTCAGTTTCAGAAGAAGAGTTTTACCCTGCGTAATTTACCCGGGTTAAATGACTTCTTGAATAACGAAGCAGGGAGAAATGGATCACGTTCTTTTCTCCATTGTTTGTGGAAGCTTCCATCCTTCTAAATCTAATGCAAATGTAGTAAAGGAATAGGGATAAAATGACAGAATATTTTATAAAAGTTTAAGCGTGAAAGAGGGACACTAGCTATTCCGAAAAAGTTTTCTTGAGGATCATGGGAGGTGTTCTTTGAACCCATAAGCTCCGAAGTATTTATACTGAATTTTTGTCTTTCGATATAAAATGGTTATCTGTATTTTATTATAATTTTATTTCAAAAGCGGTGTCATGGATATTATCCTGACAATAGTTAAGCGAAATGAATTCACTTTTCGGACTTAAGGTGTATTTGCATAAAACTTTTATAAAAGGCTTATAGAGAATTGTGTATTTTTATAAAATAATTATATTTGCTGAGGGTGTTTATAATAATGGAATTCAATAAATCATATATTTTTTTAATTTTGCATATTCACATGCTGGTGTAGAGACTACTTTCTGTAGATAAGGAGTTTAAAAAAAGCTTAATGATTATGTATATTTTGGTAATTATTCCTTGGATTTACTATTTCTTTTGGACAACAAAATTTTTGTATGTTAATAATGATATGACACAAGATATAGAGATTTTTTTTTTTAATTTTATATCTGTTTGTTTTCATTGATACCAACTATAGCTCGAAGTTTGAATGTTTTAAATCTCTTTTTCTATAACTCTATACTCTTGATATTTGACTGAAAAAATAATTAAGATGCATCAGTTTAAAGAAAATGTGTTGGCATCCACATATTCTTGCATAATAAGAAAAAAATAGGCAGGCATTAAGAGTTAAAATAAAAAACAATTTTAAATTTGAATAACTTGTTTTTTGATTTCTATTAAAATGCTTTCAAACAACAATTAGTTTTACAAAATATTAAGTTTCATTAATATGAATAGTAAGTTTTATTAAACTTTCATTTAAAATGTGTAATTACTTTTTTTAATTAAACGTGCATTAATTTCTTAATTAATTTTTAATTAAAATGTGATTGGTAAGAGTATTTGTTATAAAAGAATTCAATAAATTATATTTTCTTTCAATTTTGCGTATCCACTATTGCACAGACAACCTTCTTTTAAATAAAGAGGTTATAAAGCATAATGATTATACATATTTTGATAATAATTCCTTAGATTTGGATCAATAAAAAACGAAGAAATAAATATAAAAAATAATGAGAAGAAAATAAGTAAGAAAACTTAGCAAGAAAGATTCTGTGCCCTCCCTGAAGCAATCAAGTGCACACTTGATCGTTTAAAGAAGAACTCAAGGGCATCTGTAATAATAACAGAATACCAAAAGAAATAAAGTCTTAAAAAGAATAATAACAAGAAGAAGAATCCTTCCAAGAAGACCCTTCGAATGAAGGATGACATGAGCTGGCGATAATTCATCTTCTGCTTGAGTTGAAATTCTTGAAGAGAAAAAGAGATCATGGAAGCTCTGCTGCCGATTATCGCCCAGATAAAGGCCCGGAACTTTTTGCTGTAGAACATTACCGACCAAAAACCCATCCATCACACTTGGTGCTTCGGATTCTTTATCTGCTGCTGCATTTCTTAAAATTTAAATGAGGATTTGGTGGATGTTCTTTAGACGCCGCTTGAGTTTCAGCAGGTCTTCTTCTTCTTTTGGCTCTGCCCCTTTTGCAGTTCAGTTTCAGAAGAAGAAGGTTTTACCCTGCGTAATTTACCCGGTTAAATGACTTCTTGAATAGCGAAACAGGGCGAAATGGATCACGTTCTTTTCTCCATTGTTTGTTGGAAGTTTCCATCCTTCTAAATCTAATGCAAATGTAGTAAATAAATGGGGATAAAATGACAGAATATTTTATAAAAATTTAAGCGTCAAATATCAGACTAGCTATTCTGAAAAAAAGTATTTTTGAGGATGATGGGAGGTGTTCTTTGAACCCATAAGCTCCGAAATATTTATACTGAATTTTGTCTTTCGATATAAAAGGGCTATCAGAATTTTATTATAAATTTATTTCAAAAGACGTGTCATGGATATTATCCTGACAATTATTAAGCGAAATGGATTCGCTTTTTGGGCTCAAGGCTTATTTACATAAAACTTTTGATAAAAAAGGCTTATAATGAATAGTGTATTTTTAATAAATTAATAATTTTTGGTAAGAGTATGTGTACTAATGGAGTTCAATAAATCATATTTTCTTTTAATTTTGCATATTGTATAGACAATTTTATTTAGATGAGTTTATAAAGCATAATAAGTATACATGTTTTGATGATAATCCCTTGGACTTGCTATTTTCTTTTGGACAACAATATTTATATGTTAATGATGATATGACAATAAGAAATAAAGTTTTTTTCTTTTATTTTTATACCTGCTTTCTTTGATACCAATATGTTTGAATGTTATTTCTGTCTCTTTCTCTTTTTTTTTCCTATAATTCTATTCTTTTGATATTTGACTGAAAAAATAATTAAGGCATATAATTTTAAAGAAACATTTGTAAGCATCCCCTTATTTCGCATAATAAAATGAAATGCAAACATTAAGAAAATAGAAGACAATTTTAAATGTTAATGTCTTGTTTTATGATTTCTACTAAAAATAAAACAGCAATTAATTTTACAAAATGTAATATCTCGTTAATATTTATTATATAGTTTTGTTATACTTTCATAGAAAGCGTACATTTAAATTTTAAACTAAATTTGTATTAATTTTTAATTTAATGTTTTAATTAAATATGTATTAATTTTTTTTATTATTATTTCCTTAACTAAATTAATTCGATTATTGAAATATTTTATAAGAAAGCATAACAAAACTACATTATTCATATTAACAATTATGAAAAAATTAAACGTTGTTTGAAAGTATTTTTAATATAAATAATTTAAACAAGACTTCAAACTTTAAAACTGTCTTTTATTTTAACTCTTAACATCTATATCTTTTATTATGCAACAATATCAAATGATTACAAATTTCATTTAAAAATACTTACCTTAAATATTTTTTCGATGAAATATCAAGAATATATAATTATAGAAAAATAAGAGAAAGAAAACAGAATTACAAGAAATAAATATAACCCAAATTCAATTCATTTAACAACATTATGAAATTTAAAATAAAATAAACCATTAAGCAGTGTTCAATTGATTCCTTCCATTGTGTTTTATATATAACATCGTAGCTTTAACGATTTATCATAAGTTGTCTACAATTTTAAAAAGCCTTTTAACTATGCTTAACTTTCTAAAACTAGCAAAATGTGGTATTAATAAAACAAATTAATACACTTTATTTAATGCGTTTGCTTCGAAATATTTTGTTTGGTCACATGATATTTATTAAGCAACCCCCCTGAAAGCCGTCATTCATGATGCCTTTCAACATTCTGAGAATTATTAAGGAAAATTATAAACCAGCAGCATTGCGGAGGGAAGCGCAAACAGTTTTCGTGTCGAACATGCTAATGAAGTCTCAGTAAATAGATGAATCCAGATGCAATTAGGGAAATGCGCGCGCAAGGGTAGGCCCTGCCTAGGCCTCAGGTTTTCAAATGAAGAAGCCAACCTTCCGCCAGATATCGGGAACTAAGGAAACATTGGATTTCTTTCGGTGATGTATCCTCTACATGATGGTTTATCCAGAGGTTTTGAGTCATCAAATTAGGTTCATAAAATATTATTTAATGAATATTCGTAATGTTTTTATAGCTTACAGTATACCATACACAGTAAGCTTTAAAAAAATTACGGGAAATTCAGAGAAAATTATTCATTGAAATTTTATTTGGCAATTTATGATTATTATGTAAAATATGTTATCTGTAAGACTTTGCTCAAATACGGAGTACAATGTCATTGTTACAAAGGTTATAATTTTAGTTTGATTGGTTTGGTTTGTCGCTCTAAGGTCAGTTTTGGCACACTTTGGGATTATTACACAATTTCGGATTTATATTTCGGACTCTACTTTAGTTTAATGTGGATTTCGAACAACTAACAAACATCCATGCAACCGCTAGGGTATGAACATGAAGCCTGTGGTCCCAACAGCCAGAGCGCTAGCCAATTAGCACTAGCCGCCTAAGATCGCAGATTTAGAGCAGATATATACTTACAGCTTATAAATAGAAAGCAATTAGGGAAATGTGCATCCAACGGTAGGGAATTTCCCTGCAAGGCCACAGGTTTTCAAATGAGGAAGCCAACCTTGCCCCAGATATCGGGAGCTAAGGAATCATTGGATTTCATTCGGCGATTTATCCTCTACATACAGAGTTTATCCAGAGGTTTTTAGTCACCACGTTAGGTTTATAAAACAGTGTTTAATGTATTTCAGTAGCGTTTTTAAAGTTTACAGTGTATTGTAATTTGGTATATTTGCGTTTTATTAATACTATGTAAATATTTTCTCATTAATTGTCATCATTACGGAACCTTATGTCCGAGTAGCCAGCGCTCAGGCGCTCGGTACGGGTTCGTGTCGAGTTCTGACGGTGCCATGAATGTTTGTAGTTGTTCAGTGTCCACTTTAAGCACTAGTTCCGGCCTAACATGATCTAAGAGTGTTGTCGGAGGATAGTATTACACGCAACCGTAGCATATCTTTAAAGCTACGCATGACCCTTAGGTAGTAATAAATGAATAACAGCTGTGTCGCCCATGCTTATGGCATAAAGTTTAACTGCCTTTGTATTACCCGCTGCTCTAGAACAACAACCTAATGAATACACAGAAATTTGCCTTTTAAGACTGTGCAGTGTGGCGAATTGGTCTACCCTGTATTAAATACCCGTGAACAATCTTTAGAAAAATAAAGAAAGCATTTTTAATTTTTTAACTAATCATGATTCGATATGCATATATATAATAAAAAAACTGAAGGGCCTATTTTCATGATATTCAAATAACAGGAAACTTTCAAAAAATGCCATCAATACATTACAATGAGAATATACAGATAATATAGATACAATATACAGAATTACAATGCATTTTTTTTAATCAGTACTCTGGAGCAAAACAGGGAGATACGAACAAAACATAAATTTTTCCTCTTTACAGTTCGGTTGGTTTCACTCGATAAAACCGAACAATAATTATAAAAAATAAGAAAAAGAAAATAAGTAAGAAAACTTAACAAGAAAGATTCTGTTCTCTCCCTGAGGCAATCAAGTGCACACTTGATCGCTTAAAGAAGAACTCAAGGGCAACTGTAATAATAACAGAATACCAAGGAAATAAAATTTTTGAAAAGAATAATAGCAAGAAGAATTCTTCCAAGAAGACATTTCGAATGAATGATGACATGAGCTGGCGATAATTCATCTTCTGCTTGAGTTGAAATTCTTGAAGAGAAAAGAGATCATGGAAGCTTTGCTGCCGATTATCGCCCAGATAATGGCCCGGAGCTTTTGCTGAAGAACATTACCGACCAAAAACCCATCCATCCCATTTGGTGCTTTGGGTTCTTTTTCTGCTGCTGCATTTCTTAAAATTTAAATGAGGATTTGGTGGATGTTCTTTGGACGACGGTCGCGTTTCACCAGGTCTTCTTCTTTTGCCTCTGCCCCTACGCAGTTCAGTTTCTGAAGAAGAGGTTTTACCCTGCGTAATTTACCCGGGTTAAATGACTTCTTGAATTGCGAAGTAGGGTGAAATGGATCACGTTCTTTTTCTCCATTGTTTTGGAAGTTCCCTTCCTTCTAAATCTAATGCAAATGTAGTAAATAAATGGGGATAAAATGACAGAATATTTTATAAAGCGTTAAGCGTCAAAGACGGGGCACTAGATATTCCGAAAAAGTTTTTCTTGGGGATGATGGGAGGTGTTCTTTTAACCCCATAAGCTCCGAAATATTTATACCGAATTTTGTCTTTCGATATAAAAGGGTTATGTGAATTTTATTATAAATTTATTTCAAAGGCGATGTCATCGATATTATCCTGACAACACTTAAGCGAAATGGATTTGCTTTTCGGACTCAAGGTTTATTTGCATAAAACTTTTGATAAAAAAGACTGACAGTGAATTGTGTATTTTTAATAAATTAATAATTTTTGTTAAAAGTATTTGTAATAATGGTGTTCAATAAATCCTATTTTCTTTCAATTGTGCATATTCATATGCTATTGTATAGACAACTTTTTATTTAGATGAGGGAGTTACTTTAACTAGATATCTGATTTATAGTAAATCTACGAATGTAAGGATGATATTGTACTCTGTATTTGAAGAATGTTTAAGGGATGAATATTTTACTTAAATGCATATTAATAAATTCGAAAAAAAAAAAAGTTCAATCAAACCTATTTATATTTAGTGTGGGGATAATAACTGCGTAAAATAAATTGCATAAGAGTATCCTCCATCTTCATAAGTAACTATACACTATATTGTTTTTAACACGTTTAACAAAAATTACGATAAATATAAACTGCATAAAAAGTCGCACATAGAAAATATGTAATTCAAAAGGTGAATTTGCAACTATTCGTCGCAGTCAAGTAAGCAGATTTTTTTTGTGGAGAACTCATGGAAAATCGGTTTGAATCATGATGCAATACGCATACAAGTAATAAAATCCATGTTAGTGTATTGCTGTAATATCAGCTACACTATGTATTGGATACATTTTAATTTGCATATTATTTTGATAGCCATCTGTTGTTATCTTTTAAATTAAATCTTTTAATCAATTTTTACTCATAACATGAATTTTAATGGATTTATTTATATACTACAAAGAACGACTGCATATAAATAGGTTTCAGCAAAAAATACAATGTAAACATTGAAGTAAACTATCACATATATATCGATAAATATTGAAAATACAACGAACACTATTTCATAAACCTAAGCTGATGACTCAAATTCTTTGGATAAACATGTTTGTAATCACCAAAAGAAATCCAATGTTTACTTCCAATGTTTCCGATACCTCAGGTAGGTTAGGTTCCTAACTAAGGCCTGATAGCGGAACACTTTGACATTGAGCACACTGACTTCTGCTCATAAAATGTAAGTACATATATGTTGTAAATCTATAATCTTAGTAATAATGACATCGTACGCAGTATTTGACCGAAGTCTTAAAGAAAAATATTTTGCAAAATATTGATAAAAGGCCAAAAAACAAATTGCAATGCACTGTAAGCCTTAAAAGAAATACGAAAATAGATTGAACATCATTTTATAAACCTAAGCTGATGACTCAAAATCTCAGGATAAACCTGCTTGCAGAGGATAAACAACCGAAGGAAATCCAATGTTTCCTTAGTTCCCGACATCTCAAGCAGGTTAGCTTCCTCATTTGAAAACCTGAGGTCTCACATATATTTCTTCTCATGAACTGTAAGTATCTATTTGCTGTAAACCTACGATCCTAGGCAGCTTCATGGCCAATTCGCTGTCAATAAGGCTGTTGGTACAACAGGCTTTAGATTCAAATCTTTGTGGTGGCAGAAATGTTTGTTAAAGGTTCGGAATCCACGTTGAACTATAGATCACGGTCAGATTAGTCCAAAATGTGCAAAAAATTATCGTAAAATAAACCAAAACTATAATCTTTGTAACAATAACATCGTACTCACTATTTGAACAAAGTCGTAAAGAAAAAATATTTCATATACCAATAATAAAATGCCAAAAAAGAATAAATTACAATGCATTATGTCTTGAAAAATACGAAAATACATTGAGCAGTATTTTATAAGCTTAACCGATTGCTCAAACCCTCTGCGTAATCTTGTATGTAGAGGACCAATCACCGAAGGAAATCCAATGTTCCCTTAGTTCCCGATATCCGGGTGCAGGTCGGCTTCCTATTTTGAAAACCTGAGGCTTAGGTAGGGCCTACCCTTGGGCGCACATTTCCCTAATTGCATCTGGACTCATCTATTTACTCAGACTTCATTAGCATGTTCGACACGAAAACTGTTTGTCCTTCCTTCCGCAATGCTGCCGGTTTATAATTTACTTAAATAATTCTCAGAATGTTAAAACCCACTATGAATGCTGCAGCGTTGAGGGGCTTGCTTAATAAATATCATGTGACCAAACATAATATTTCGAAGCAAATGCATTAGATAAAGTTTATTAATTTGATTTATTAATAAAACATTTTGATAGTTTTAGAACGTTAGGCTTAGTTAAGAGGTTGCTAAAATTGAAGGCAATCTATGCTAAATAATTAAAGCTATGAGGATATATAACACAATGGAAGGAATCAGTTAAGCACTTCTTAATCGTTTAGTTTACTTTAAATTCCATAATGTTGTCAAATAATCAATTTGGAATATATTTAGTTCATTTAAGTTAGTAATCTTTTTAATAATAAAAAATTATAAATATATATTTAATTAAATTAATTTAAAAAAAATAATTAAGAAATTAATACAAATTTTATTTTAAAATTAAACACACATTTAAAACAAACTATATTATTAATAGTAACGAAATATTATATTTTGTGAAATTAATTGCTGTTTGAAAGCATTATAAAAGAATTCAATAAATAAGACTTTAAATTTAAAATTGTCTTTTATTTTAATTCTTAATGTCTGCATTCCTTTCTACCGTTTATGAATATGTTGATACTTAAAATTTTCTTTAAAATTACCTGGCTAACTTATTTTTTTAGTGAATCAAAGAGTATATAATTATAGAAAGGAAAACACAAAATTACTTTCCAACTTGGCATGAAAGAAATAATTGGCATGAAAGAAAGAAGCTTTTAAAGGTACAAAATTTTGTAGTCAAACAAAAATAGTAAATCAATGAATTATTATCAAAATATGTATATTCATTATGTTTTATAAACCCTTCATCTAAACAAAGTTGTCGGTACAAAAGCGTATGAATATGCAAAATTGTAAGAAAATATGATTTATTGAACTCCATTATTACAAATACTATTACCAAAAATTATTTTTTAAAAAAAAATACACAATTCACTCTAAGCCCTTTATCAAAAGTTTTATGCAAATAAAGCTTGAGTCCAAAAAACGAATCCATTTCGCTTAACTATGTCTGGATAATGTCTATGGCACTCCTTTTGAAATAAATTTATAATAAAATTCAGATAACCCTTTTATATCGAAAGACAAAATTTAGTATAAATGTTTTAGAGCTTATGGGGTTCAAAGAACATCTCCCATCATCCTCAAGAAAAATCTACCTTCGGAATAGCTAGTGGTACTTCTTTGACGCTTAAACTTTTATAAAATATTCCGTCATTTTATCCTCATTTATTTACTACATTTGCATTAGATTTAGAAGGAAGGGAACATCCAACAAACAATGGAGAAAAGAACGTGATCCATTTCGCCCTGCTTTGGTGTTCAAGAAGTCATTTAACCCGGGTAAATTACGCAGGGTAAAACCTTCTTCTTCTGAAACTGAACCGCAAAGGGGCAAAGAAGAAGACTGGTGAAACGCGAGCGTCGTGCAAAAAGAACATCCACCAAATCCTCATTTAAATTTTAAGAAATGCAACAGCAGAAAAAGAACCCGAAGCACCAAGTGTGATGGATGGGTTTTCGGTCGGTAATGTTCTCCAGCAAAAGCTCCGGGCCTTTATCTGGGCGATAATCGGCAGCAAAAGCTTCCATGATCTCTTTTTCTCTTCAAGAATTTCAACTCAAGCAGAAGAAGAATTATCGCCAACTCCTGTCATTATTCATTCGAAGGGTCTTTTTGGAAGAATTCTTCTTATTATTATTCTTTTCAAAAATTTTATGTCTTTGGTATTCTGTTATTATTACAGATGCCCTTGAGTTCTTTAAACGATCAAGTGTGCACTTGATTGCCCAAGGAGAGAACAGAATCTTTCTTGTTAAGTTTTCTTACTTATTTTCTTCTTATTATCTTTTAAATTTATTTTTTCCTCTTTTTATTGAGTGAAACCAACCAAAATGTAAAGAGAAAAATTTCTGTTTTGTTCGGATCTCATTGTTTTTGCTGCAGCGTACTGATTAAAAAATGCATTGTAATTCTTATGTAATGATGGCATTTTTGAAAGATTCATGAAAATATACACTTAAGTTTTTTTATTTTTTAGATAATGATGATTAGTTAAAAATCCAAAGTATTTTTCTATTTTTTTAAGAAAATTTTGATGTATTTTTATTAAAGTGTAGTGTAATTTGGGCCACTCTCACATACTTAAAGATAACATTTACTACTACTGCCCCACATCACAATGTATAGAGTTGAGTTGTGCCTATAAATTTTGGGAATTACGCTGGTGAGGAGTATGACTGTGCTCCTTGAGGCTTTATAAAACATATGAGACCGGGACTTTCGGCTTAAAGTGGGTTCGGACCACTACAAAAACCACGGTACCACCAGGATACGAATTCGAAATCTGTGGTACCGAGTGCGAGAGTTCTAGCCATTCGGCCGTCAGATCCCCCCTAAAAAAAAAAAGAAGGACCTGATGACTCAAAATTGTATAATCATTGAAACCTGTATGATCCTTTCTCATTTGAAAACCTAAGGCCCAAGCCGTGGCCTGCTCTATCCTGTTGTGACTAATCCTCAATGTCCTGCAGTGTTGGGCCACGAGTGATCATCCCACGAGTGATCTACTCATGGATGGAGGGAAAGGGACTGTTGGCTTCTGTTCTGATGAAGCAACCGTAAGTATAAGTCTGACTTTTGATCCGTGACGCTCTTACAGTCATATGAGACCGGGACCTGCGGCATAAAGTGGCATATACAAACATCCGTGGCACCGTACGGACTCGAACCCGAAACCTCTGGTACGGAGCGCCAGAGTGCTAGCCACTCGACCGTTTAGGCACTTCTCTATACTTGGCTACATTTTTACCTAATTGCTTTCTATTCATAAAATGAAAGAATATATATTGCTGTAAATCAACAATCTTATTAATGATAACATTGTACTCAGTATTTGAGCAGTCTTAATGAAAGAATATTCTACCTAGCATTAATAAAATAATTTTAAAAATTCTAAGGTACAAACACTGTAACAATGCACTTTTTACCTTAAAAAATTACGAAAATACAATAAACATCATTTTATAAACCTAAGCAAATGACTCAAAACCTCTGGGTAAACCTGTATGTAGGGGATAAATCACCAGAAGGTAATCCAATGTTTCTTTAGTTTCCGATATCTGCGGGAAGGTTGGCTTCCTCATTCGAAAACCTGAGGCCTGGCAGGCCTTGGGCCCACATTTCCCTAATTGCATCTGGACTCATCTATTTACTCAAACTTCATTAGCATGTTCGACACGAAAACTGTTTGCACCTTCTTCCGCCATGCTGCCGGCTTATAATTTACTTAAATCATTCTCAGAATGTTAAAACGCACTATGAATGCCGGCGTTCGGGGGGGTTTGCCTAATAAATATCATGTGACCAAACAAGATATTTCGAAGCAAATGCATTAGATAAAGTGTATTAATTCGTTTTATTGATACAGTATTTTGCTAGTTTTAGAACATTAGGCTCAGGTAAAAGGCTGTTTAAATTGTACACAATCTATGACAAATCATTAATGCTAAGAAGTATATATATACACGCAATGGAAAGAATCAATTGAGCACTTCTTGATGGTTTAGTTTATTTTGAATTTCATAATGTTTTTAAATAATTGAATTTGCGATATATTTAGTTCTTTCAAAGTTAATAATCAAATTAATTTATTTAATATTATAATAATAAAACAATAATAAATATATATTTAAATAAAAAAATTAAATTAAGAATTAATTTAATAATAATAATAATAATTAATTAGTAAAAATTTATTTTAAATCACAATGTTGTTAAATAATTGAATTTGAGATATATTTCGCTCTTGAAAGTTAATAAACGAATTAATTTCTTTTAAGTTTAGAAAAATAACAAAAATTTAAAATTACACATTTAAGTAAAAAATTAAATTAAATATTACTCAATTAAAACTTAATAAAGAAATTGATACAAATTTAGTTTAAAATATAAATGCATATTTTATATGAGAGTAAAAACGAAACTATATTATTAATATTAACAAACTATTATATTTTGTAAATTAATTGTTGTTTGAAAGCATTTCAATTGAAATCAATAAATAAGACTTTAAAATTTAAAATTGACTTTTATTTCAATTCTTAATGTCGGTATATTTTTTATTATATAAGAATATGCGGATGCTTACAAATTTTCTTTATTCTGACCTATCTTAATTATTTTTCAGTCAAATATCAAGAATATAGAGTTATAGAAAAAAAAAAGAGATAGAGACCGAAATAACATTCAAATTGGTTGGTATCAAAGAAAATATGTATAAAATAAAAACACATTATTTCTTATTGTCATATCATCATTAACATATAAAATTTTGAAAAAAAAAACAGCAAATCAATGAATGATTATCAAAATATGGAAATTCATTATGCTTTATAAAATCCTTATCTAAACAAAGTTGTCCGTACAATAGCATATGAATATGCAAATTGAAAGAATATACGATTTGCTGAACTCCATTATCACAAATACTCTTACTAAAAATAATTATTTTAAAAAAAATACACAATTCACTCTAAGCCCTTTATCAAAAGTTTTATGCAAATAAACCTTGAGTCGAAAAGAGAATCCATTTCGCTTAACTATTGTCAGAGATAATATGCATGACACGTCTTTTGAAATAAATTTATAATAAAATGCAGATAGCCCTTTTATATCGAAATAAAAATTCAGTATAAATATTTCCGGAGCTTATGGGCTCAAAAAACACCTCCCATCATCCCCAAGAGAAACTTTCTTTTAGAATAGCTAGTCCTATCTTTGACGCTTAAACTTTTGTAAAATATTCTGTCATTTTATCCCTATTTATTTACTACATTTGCATTAGATTTAGAAGGATGGAAACATACATCCAACAAACAATGGAGAAAAGAACGTGATCCATTTCGCCCTGTTTCGCTATTCAAGAAGTCATTTAACCCGGGTAAATTACGCAGGGTAAACCACTTCTTCAGAAACTGAACTGCGAAAGGGGCAGAGGCAGAAGAAGAAGAAGACCTGGTGAAACGCGAGCGTCGTCAAAGAACATCCACCAAATCCTCATTTAAATTTTAAGAAATGCAGCAGCCGAAAAAGAACCCGAAGCACTAGTGTGATGGATGGGTTTTGGGTCGGTAATATTCTCCAGCAAAAGCTCTAGGCATTTATCTGGGCGATAATCGGAAGCAAAGCTTCCAGGATCTCTTTTTCTCTTCAAGAATCTCAACTCAAGCAGAAGAAGAATTATCGCCAGCTCATGTCATCATTCATTCGAAGGGTCTTCTTGGATGGATTCTTCTTTTAAAAATTTGATTTCTTTGGTATTCAGCTGTTATTATTATAGATGCCCTTGAGTTCTTCTTTAAACGATCAAGTGCGCACTTGATTGCCTCAGGGACAGAACAGAATATTTCTTGTTAAATTCTTTTTACTTATTTTCTTCTTATTATTTTTTATATTTATTGTTCGCTTTTTATTGAGTGAAACCAACCAAAATGTAAAGAGAAAAATTTCTGTTTTTTATTCGGATCTCATTGTTTTGCTCCAGAGTACTGATTAATAAATTGTAATGCATTGTAATTGCATTCTTAATTGCATTTTTAATTCTTATGCAATGATGGCATTTTTTTAAAGTTTCCTGTTATTTGAAATTTTTAAGAACAGATCTCCAGTTTTTTATTATATGTACATGCATATACAATCATGATTAGTTGAAAGATTAAAAATGTTTTATTTATTTTTTAAGATTGTTAATGGGTATATAATACAGTGTATACCAATTCTGCCACACTGCACAGTTTTAAAAGGCAGATTCTGTATAAAACTGCAACTTTTTTATATCATTTAGATGTGTATGTATTCCTTGTGTTGTTGTTATAGGTAATACAGAGATAGTTAATCCTTATAGCAAAATCAAGTGCTACACAGCTATTACTCATTTATTATTACCCAAGGGTCATGTGTGTTTAAAGATATGCAAGGAATGCGAGTACTACTACCCCCAGAACACTCTACGATCATGTTAGGCCGGAACCTACTGTATAAAGTGCATTCTGATCCACTACAAACATTCATGGCACCGCCGGACTCGACTCTCGAACCCCGTACCGAGTGCCATAGTGCTAGCCACTCGGACATCAGGTTCCTTAATGATGACATTTAATGAGAAAAATATTTACATAGTATTAATCAAACGCCCCCCCCCTCCAAAAAAAAGCAAAATCACAATACACTGTAAGCCTTAAAAAATTACCAAAATTCAATAAATATCATTTATAAACGTCATCTGATGACTCAAAACCTCTGGATAAAGCCTGTATGTAGAGGATAAATCACCGAAGGAAATCCAATGTTTCCTTAGTTCCCGATATCTGGGGAAGGTCGGCTTCCTCATTTGAAAACCTGGGAGCCTGGCAGGGCCTACCCTTGGGCCAACATTTCCCTAATTGCATCTGGACTCATCTATTTACTGAGACTTCATTAGCATGTTCGACACGAAAACTGTTTGCACTTCCTTCCTCAATACTGCCGGTTTATAATTTACTTAAATAATTCTCAGAATGCTAAAACGCACTTCGAATGCTGGTTTTTGGGGGTAGCTTAATAAATATCATGTGACCGAACAAAATATTTCGAAGCAAATGCATTAGATAAATTGTATTAATTTGTTTTATTAATTCAACATTTTGCTAGCTTTAGAGTTAGGTTTAGTTATTGGTGTTAAAATTGTAGACAATCATGATAAATCGTCAAAGTTGCGAAGATATATATAAGCACAATGTTAAGAATCAATTGAGCACTTCTTAATGGTTTACTTTATTTTTTAAATTGCAAAATGTTGTTAAATAATTGAATTTGGGATGTATTTAGTTCTTGAAAATTAATAATCGGATTAATTTCTTTAAGTTTAGAATAATAAAAAATAAAAAATTACGCATTTAAGTAAAAAATAAAATAGAAATTACACAATTAAAAAATTAAATTAAAACTTAATAAAGAAATAAATACAAATTTAGTTTAAAATATAAATGCACATTTTATATGAGAAGAAAAACAAAACTATATTTTTAATATTAACAAATAATGATATTTTGTAAAATTAATTGTTGTTTGAAAACATTTTAATTGAAATCAATAAATAAGACTTTAAAATTAAAAATTGACTTTTATTTTGATTCTTAATGTCTGTATATTTTTTATTATATAAGAATATGCGGATGCTTATTATTTTTTTTTTTTTAAATTGACCTATCTTAATTATTTTTCAGTTAAATATCAAGAATATAAAGTTATAGAAAAAGAGATAGGAACAGAAATAACATTCAAATATCAAAGAAATATGTATCTAAGGAAATATGCGTAAAATAAAAAAAACTTTAATTCTTATTGTCATGTCATCATTAACATATAAAATTTTGTTGTCCGAAAGAAAATAGCGAATCGAATGAATTATTATCAAAATATGTATATCGATTATGCTTTTTTATAAAATCTTTATGTCCATACAATAGCCTATAAATATGCAAAATTGTGAAAAGATGATTTATTAAACTCCATTATTACAAATACTGTTACCGAAAATAATTAATATATAAAAATACACAATTCACTCTAAGCCTATTATCAAAAATTTTATGCAAATAAACATTGAGTCCCAAAAGCGAATCCATTTCGCTTAACTGTTGTCGGATAATATCCATGACAACGCTTTTGAAATAAATTTATAATAAAATTCAGATACCCCTTTTATATCGAACAATAAAATTCAGTATAAATATTTCGGAGCTTATGGGTTCAAAGAACACCTCCCATCATCCTCAAAAGTACTTTCTTTTCAGAATAGTTAGTGTCACCCATTGATGCTTAAATTTTTATAAAATATTCTGTCATTTTATCCCCATTTATTTACTACATTTGCATTAGATTTAGGATGGAATTTTCCCAAACAATGGAGAAAAGAACCTGATCCATTTCGCCCTGTTTCGCTATTCAAGAAGTCATTTAACCCGGGGTAAATTACGTAGGGTAAAAACGTCTTCTTCTGCAAACTGAACTGCAGCTGGGACAAAGGCAAAAGAAGAAGAAGACCTGGTGAAACTCGGGCTTCGTCCAAAGAACATCCACCAAATCCTCATTTAAATTTTAAGAAATGCAGCAGAAAAAGAACCCGAAGCACCAAGTGTGATGGATGGGTTTTGGGTCGGTAATGTTCTCCAGCAAAAGCTCTGGGCCTTTATCTGGGCGATAATCGGCAGCAGAGCTTCCATGATCCCTTTTTCTCTTCAAGAATCTCAACTCAAGCAGAAGAAAAAATTATCGCCAGCTCATGTCATCATTCATTCGAAGGGTCTTCTTGGAAGGATTCTTCTTCTTGTTATTATTCTTTTTTAAAATTTTATTTCTTTGATATTCTGTTATTTTACAGATGCCCTTGAGTTCTTTTTTAAACGCTCAAGTGTGCACTTGATTGCCTCAGGGAGAGAACAGAATCTTTCTTGTTAAATTCTTCTTACTTATTTTCTTCTTAATATTTTTTTTATATTTATTGTTCGCTTTTTATTGAGTGAAACCAACCGAAATGTAAAGAGAAAAATTTCTGTTTTGTTCGATCTCATTGTTTCGCTCCAGCGTACTGATTAAAAATTGCATTGTAATTCACAATACGTAATTACGGCATTTTTTAAAAGATTCCTGTTATTTGAAATTCATAAAAATAGAAACTTCAGTTTTTATTATATGTATGTGCATATACAATCATGATTAGTTGAAAAATTAAACATGTCTTCTTTATGTTTTTAAAGATTGCTAATGGGTATTTAATACAGTTTAGAATTCAATTCGCCACACTGCACAGTCTTAAAAAAGCATATTTAGTATAGAGCTGCAAATTTTATGTCATTTAAATTTCTATGTATTTGTTATATTGTTGTTCTAGAGCCTCTGATAATATAGAGACAGTTAATATTTATGACGTATGCAAGGGCTATACAGCCTGTTACTCATTTCAGGTCATGTGTAGCTTTAAAGATATGCTACGGATGCGAATAATACTATCCCCCACCACACTCTACGATCATGTTCGGCCGGAACCTACCGTTTAAAAGTGGATTCTGAACCACTACAATCATTCATGTCACCCCTGGACTCGATTCGAACCCCCGCAACGAGCGCTAGCCACTCGGACATCAGGTTACTTAATGATGACATTTAATGAGAAAAATTATTACATAGTATTAATAAAATGCCCCCAAAAAAAAACAAATTACAATACTTTTTAAGCTTTAAAAAATTACGAAAATACAATAAACGTAACCAGATGATTCAAAACTTCTGGATCAACCTGTGTGTAGAGGATAAATCACCGAAGGAAATCCGATGTTTCCTTCTTATTTTATAATAAAAATTTCTTTATATATTTAAAATAACTGTCATATAAAAATTTAAAACAAAATATATTTATATTCTAAAAACAGTAAAATAAACCATTATTCCATTACAAAAAAATCCACTTTTATTATGCATTTAGAAATAAAGCATTGACTCGCATTGAAGCATTAAAGCATATCTCGCGCAGGTTAGACTCCCCATTTGAAAACTAAAGACTGACATATATTTCTACTCATAATCTGTAAGTATATATTTGCTGTAAATCTACGATCTAAGGCGGCGTGATGGTCAATTGAGCGTTGTGGCCTATACCACATACTTCATGGCTTCCACAGGCTTCATGTTCAAATTCTGGCGGTGGCATGGATATATGTGAGTGGTTCGAATCTACATTAAGCTGTAAGTCCCAGTCTAATCATCAGAAGAGTTCAAAAACTGACCATAGAGCAGCAAAAACAAAAACAAACCAAACCAAAACTATATTCTTTGTAACAATGACGTTGTACTCAGTATTTGAATAAAGGCTTAGGAAGCATTACTAGTATTAATTAAATATTACAAAAAATATCAAAGCCTTACAAACTGTGAAAATACATTGAAAGTTATTTTATGAACCTAACCCGATAACTCAAAACCTCTGTACAAGACTGTACGTAGAGGATAAATCACCGAAGGAAATCCAACGTTTCCTTAGTTCTCGATATCTGGGGGAAGATTGGCTTCCTCATTTGAAAACTTGAGGCCTGGCCGGGTCTACCCTTGGGCGCACATTTCCCCTAATTGCATCTGGACTCATCTATTTACTTAGACTTCATTAGCATGTTCGACACGAAAACTGTTTGCGCTTCCTTCCCCAATGCTGCCGGTTTATAATTTACTTAAATATTTCTCAGAATGTTAGAACGCATTATGAATGCTGCAACGTTGAGGGGGCTTGCTTAATAAATATCATGTGACCAAACATAATATTTCGAAGCAAATGCATTAGATAAAGTGTATTAATTTGTTTTATTAATACAACGTTTTGATAGTTTTAGAAGGTTAGCTTAGTTGAAAGGTTGTTAATATTGTAGAAAATCTATGATAATTCATTAAATCTACTAAGATATATATGTAAGCAGAATGGAAAGAATCCAATGAGCAATTCTTAATGTTTTAGTTTATTTCAAATTCAGTAATGTTGTTAAATAAATTGAATTTGGGATATATTTTATCCTAGAAAGTTAAGAATATTATAATAATAAAAAATAATAAATATATATTAAATAAAATATAAAAATTAAAAATTAATTAAGAAATTAATGATAATTTAATTTAAAAATTAAATACACATTTTGTAACAAAACTATATTATATTAAATAAATATTATATTTTTTATTTAATAGAAATTATAAAATAAGATTTTAAAATTTAAAATTGTCTTTTATTTTAATTCTTAATGTTTCCATTCCTTTTTATTATGTGAGAATATGCGGATGATTACAAATTTTCTTTTAAAATTCATGTCTTATTAATAAAAAAATACACATAATTAAAAAAATAAATAAAAATTAATAATTAATAATTAATACAAATGCACTGTTGTTACAAATATTAAGTTTGTATTAATTAGAAATTATTACAAATTTAATTTAAAATTTTAATACAAATTTTACATGAGGGTATAACAAAACTATATTTTTCATATTCATGAAATATATTTTTTAAAAAAGTAAATTTTGCTTAAAAGCATTTTAATAGAAATCCATAAACAAGACTGCCTTTAATTTTAATTCTTAATATCTACATTTATTTTTTTTATTATGTAAGATTATGATGATGTTTAAGAATTTTCTTTAAACTGACCTCTCTTAATTATTTTTCAGTAAAAAAGAGTATAGAGTTATTGAAAAAAAGAGAAAGAAATAGCATTTAAACTTGAGCTTAGTTGGTATCAAAGAAAGCAGGTATGAAGTTCAAAGAAAACTTCATTTTTTGTTGTCGTATCATTATTAACATATAAAATTTTGTTGTCCAAAAGAAATGGTAAATCCAAGAAATTATTATCAAATTATGTATATTCATTATCTTTCATAAACCCCTTTTTTAAACAAAGTCGCCTATACAATAAAACATGAATATGCAAAATTGAAAGAAAAATATGATTTAATAAACTCCATTATTACAAATACTCTTACGAAAAATTATTATTTTATAGAAATACACAATTCACTAGAAGCCTTTTATCAAAAGTTTTATGTAAATAAGCCTTGAGCCCGAAAAGCGAATCCATTTCGCTTAAGTATTGACAGGATAATATTCATGACAACACTCTTAAAAAAATTTATAATAAAATTCAGATAACCCTTTTTTATATCGAAAAACAAAATTCAGTATAAATATTTCGGAGCTTATGGGGTTCAAAGAACACCCCATCATCCTCAAAAATACTTTCTTTCAGAATAGCTAGTGTCCCCTTTGACGCTTAAACTTTATAAAATATTCTGTCATTTTATCCCCATTTATTTACTACATTTGCATTAGATTTAGAAGGATGGAAAGTTCCAACAAACAATAGAGAGGAGAACGGGATCCATTTCACCCTGTTTCGCTATTCAAGAAGTCAATTTAACGCGGGTAAATTACGCAGGGTAAAAACCTTCTTCTTCTGAAACTGAACTGCATAAAGGGCAACTGCAGAAGAAGACCTGGTGAAACGCGAGCGTCGTCCAAAGAACATCCACCAAATCCTCATTTAAATTTTAAGAATGCAGCAGCAGAAAAAGAACCCGGAGAACCCAGTGTGATGGATGGGTTTTTGGTCGGTAATGTTCTCCAGCAAAAGCTCCGGCCTTTATCTGGCCGATAATCGGCAGCAGAGCTTCCATGATCTCTTTTTCTTCAAGAATTTCAACTCAAGCAGAAGAAGAATTATCGCCAGCTCATGTCATCATTCATTCGAAGGGTCTTCTTGGAAGGATTCTTCTTCTTGTTATTATTCTTTTCAAAAATTTTATTTCTTTGGTATTCTGTTATTATTACAGATGCCCTTGAGTTCTTTTAAACGATCAAGTGTGCACTTGATTGCCTCAGGGAAAGAACAGAATCTTTCTTGTTAAGTTTTCTTACTTATTTTTTATAGTTATTTTTTCATTTTTTAATGAGTGAAACCAACCGAAATGTAAAGGAAAATTTTTTGTTTTGTTCGGATTTCATTGTTTTTCTCCAGAGTACAGATAAAAAAATGCATTGTAATCTATATGTAATGATGGCTTTTTATTTAAAAAGATTCCTGATATTTAAAATTTATAAGAATATGCACTTATTTTTTAATTATATTTGTATATATATATATATGCATATAGAATCATGATTAGTTAAAAATACAAAGGGTTTCCTCAATTTGTTTAAACTTACTCATGGGGTTTTAATACAGTATAGTCCGTTTCGCCACACTGCACAGTCTTAAGAGGCAGCTTTAGTATAAAATAAAAAAAAATTCTTTAGATTATTTAAATTTCTATATATTCATTATAATAAAATTGAAACTCTAACAGCGGTTTGATGGCCAATTGCCTGGGCATTATCTCTATACTGGGTGATTATTATTAAAGTTCCACTTTTAAAATGCTGTAAAAAAGAATCACTTGTCACAGTGAGTTCAAATTGTAACTAAGATACTTAAAGAAGTTGGAAATGGTATAGCATCAAAAATAACTCAAAAAAAATTTTACCGATTTTCCCATCTAAATTGATATGACCTTCTGTGGGTGATGGGCTTTCTATTAACAGTGACACAACTGTTAAATGGCGTGGAAGTTTTTTTTCCTTTAAAAAACCGAAACAATCAAGCACATTGAACACTGCACTTGGTTTAATGTGCAATCTATGCCAAATAGATTGTAATTTTTTTATTCAAAATATCAGTGGCAGCCAAATTCACTTTCTTTATGCTGCTTACAGAGCCATGTATTAATACACTTTGGAACTTTTTTGATAACGTATCGTTTCCCCTTTCTTCAAGTATCTTCAGTTCAAATTTGAACTCATTCTGACGAGTGGTTCTTTTTTACAGAATTTTGAAAGTGGGACTTGAATTATAATCGCCCTGCATATATACAGAGAAAGAGAGAATATGAATAAATATAAATTGTAAGGAGCATATATCACTTATTGTCTCTCCTTTTAAGAGCGGCCTGATGGCCAATTGGAAAGCGCTCTGGCCAATGGTACATCAAGCTTCAGGTTCGATTCCAGACTGTGGCATGGTCATTTGTCAGTGATTCTGATTCCACGGTGAAATGTAGGTCCCGATCTAATTTGCCTAATACATGCAAAAAATGACCGTAGAGCAACAAAACGTAACGAAACACTAGTTATAAGAAGAAATATAAACATATACGAAATTAAAAATTTTTTTTTAATTAAAATATAAATTAGGTTTCTTATTCATATTTGTATGATATTTTTAATTTCAATGTTTAAAGTCCTGCACAGATTTAAAATAAGTTATGATCGTAAGGAAATAAAAAAACTAAGCTGCTCCATTTTTGTTGATATTCAAAATTGGATATGAAAGAGGTAGTTTTAATACTAACAATTTTTTAACTATATTGTTACAATTCTATATTTTATACACTTCCAGAGATAATATTCTTAAATGCTGCCCAAAAGGCTTTTTATTTATCGAATGCGAACTTAGAATATTTATACCACTTTCTTAAAAATGTTTTTCCTGTAAACTTTTTTTCTAATTTATTTTTAATTGTAGTTATAGTTATCACTTTTCCCACATAAGACGCTTACAGAAAACAAGCCATTCTTGAATTTTTAAAATCTCGATTTGTTTTTAAATTGATTTTAAATTTTACAGAATAAAACTCATTTTTTCTGCTTTCTCGAGTTAATATACCACATAATATGGGCATTCGTCGAGTAGGTCAAAATATGATGGATGACTTTCTGGTTCAAACTGTTCTCCAAGAATTTATCTCGAAAGAAACTGGAAGCGAAGATTCCATGATATCTTTACCCTCCAAGAGTTTAAACTATCCTTTGAATTTCATTTCTTTGGTGTTCTTCAAAGTATTATTTAAGGAATATTGTTTCAGTTAGAGTTGAACTCAAAGGATCATTTTTTAAATGAAAAGAGAAAGCTCTGAATCTTTCTTATCAAGTTCCTTTTATCATTACCTTCTAATTAGTGAAATTAATCGGAATATATATAGAAAAAGATCCTCTTATTTACTTCTTTGCTGAACTATTCAGGGTTGTTCAGATTCCAGACCTCGAATCGCATGCAGCTAATCAATGCTTTTGTTGCAACTTTTTAAATTATTTTGCCAAAAAATTTATAATTTTTACAACGATTTTCAGATCTTAATGATAGATTAAGACAATGGAAATAATGTAGCAAACTAGTAAGTATTCAATTTTAGAAAAATCTTTTTATTCAAGGTTTTCTATTTTATTACAGATCAAACGTTCAGATCTTTTCTCAAGAATATGCTATCCTGGATGTAGGAATTTGGTAGTTGTTTTTATCTCTATAATATTTTTTGCCAAAAATACTCGATTTCAAAAATGTTCCAAATATATAAATAATACATTGAAATCTATTTTGATCAAGACACAGTTATTAACAAATATTTTTAAGTATGGTTATCAAGAACAAAAAAATACAAAAACTGTTTCCATATAAAGAAATGAAAATATACTTCAGGCTATTTTTTTTATTTTTGTGTACTGCCCCCAATTTACACTACATACATGCAAATGGCGGCCTTCATACGTGTGACTATACCTGATTTTTTAAAGAAATCAACTAAGATTTTTTTATATAAATTCCATTAAATCATTAAATTTTGTAGATTTATACAATAAAAAATTAATATTATGTGTTTCAGGTTTATATTTATGTGTATTAATTAGTTGGTGGCGTACTTTAATAAAACATGATATTCAAAATCTAATGTAGTGAATATTAGTATTCTTAGTATTTCTTCATACTGCTTATAAACTATAAATGTAATTTCTCAATTTCAACAAAATACATTCTTTAACATATATCAATATCCTTAAATAAATTTAAACATAATTATTATAATTTGGTATTTAATAAATCATACAAATATTAAATTAACTATTGAATATCATTTAGATAAATAATCAATCATGTTACAAAATAAGTTCGTCTCAAAAACAACTAGTTCAGATTATAAAATGAAAGCTATTTCCCATTTATTCTTCTATTAAATTACTGAGGTCGAATGTTGATGAATTAACATTGTGTGACACACACTGCCGCTAAAACAAAGTTCCTTATTAATTAATTTTGAGGACAAAAAGTATTTTCATCAAAGTGTACAGATTATGTAAGCCATGACACACACATAATGCATTTGGCAAGGAGTATAAAATAATTAACTGACTACGCGACTACAGCTGGTGAAGAAGATATTTTTCTGCGCAAATAATTTTCGCTCAAACGTAAGCACCAAATAGGATTTAGAAAATTTACTTCTTTTATTAATAAATCTCGGCGGCTAAGACAAAGCTCTCTTCTTTTTTTTTTTATAAATAAAAAAGGATAATCTTACTTCATCATTAGTTTGAAGTAAATATATATTTTTTTTGCAATCTTTGGAAAAATTGGTGACATGGTATTATAAAGAATTTTTTTTTTATGAAAAATTTAAAAATCAGTGATAAATATTTCATTCATAATTTTTAAACTCAATTTTTTTTTTGTGCGTATGTTGAATTAACAATTTGCAAGGAATATTTTATTTGACAATATATTTTTTTTTTTATTAAAAAAATGAAGTTTTTTTTTTTTTAAGTTGTTCGCTGAAGTTTACAATTTCTTGTTTTTTAGAAATTCTTTTAAAAACAAATTCTTGTTTTTCACAAATTCTTTTAAAAATAAATTCTTGTTTTTTACAAAGTATTTTACAAATTATTTCAAATAACCTTTCTTATGCAAATTAAAATTTTAAGCTTTGAAAATGATTTTAAAATATTATTTTAAAATTGTACTATTTACTAGATTTCAATTTAAAACACTGTAATTTTTTATAACGCAAAAGATATGTAAATACACACTTTATAATATATAATATAGATTGATTTATTCAAAATATTAATAAATGAATTTGATTTAATTTTAGTTTTTAAAACTTCTAGCAAATTTTATAAAGAATGTTTTGATTTTTAGTCTTGATATAGTATTTTAAATAGTAATTTTAAAATTTTAAAAGTAAAAAAAAATGATTTATGAAGAGGAATTCATTTTAATAATCTTGCTTCATTTCCTATAACTTTTTTATACTATAATAAATAATAGTTTTCTTTTTTATTAAATATCATCAAGCAATTTTATCTTTAACTTTTTTTAAAAATGTTTTTCAAAGACATTTCTTATTGCTGCGTTATTTTCTTTTTCTGTTCTTATGAATTTTATAGATTATTAATGGTTGAATTATTTCGTAAATCTTTATAAATTTTTCCTCTCATAAATTTGAATTTAATTTGGAAATTTCACACAGTAAAAGAAAAGCTCTCTATTTTTATCTTTCAAATTGGAAAACTTCATTCATTATTCATGTTGGTAAATTTCATCAATTTTTCAAAACATCATTTGAATAAATTATTTTTTTAATTTGGTTTTTCATGGAATAACTATTGTTGAAAAGTTATTTTTCTTGACAGAGTAAAAATACATGCTTCTTTATAGATGCATTATGCATATTAGTATATAAAATGTATTTGTATATAAAATGTCTGCATGTTCCTATATAAAATGTATGTATATTCGAATATAAAATATATGTTTATTCGTATATAAAATGTATGTTTATTTGTATATAAAATGTATGTGTATTCGTATATAAAATGTATGCATATTCGTATATGAAATGTATACATATTCATATATTTCAAAACCTTTTAAGGTATTTCAATTTATCTTTTCTTAGAAAATAGACGAACGACAACTTTTGGTGTCCACATATGTAAATATAAAATACTATTCAATCAGTATAATTAAATAAAAAAAAACTGAAACAAATGTGAATTCAGAAAAATGGATTGGATTCTTGGTATGAAATGGAAACTGAAATACTAACCTTGAAATGAGAGTTTCAAACTTTATTTTGCTCAATTTTTTTGTACTTGGGCCTTGAAATTATTATTAAAAGAATGACATTAGTAATAATATATTTTTGATTACATTAAGTAGTTTCTGATCTACACGAATATAGTTGTAAAATATTTCTTAAAAAAAAAAAAGGATTTGTTAAACTACAAAACACCATAATTTCTTTAAAAAATTAAAATTTTTTTCTCATGATTTTTAATCTCAAAGTTTTTTATCTACATGTGCAGAATTAAAAACCTGTAAGGAATAATTTAATTGATAATATTTTTTTATTATTAAAAAATGAATTTTTTTTTCAAGTTGTTCGCTGAAATTGTTAAATGTATTTTACAACATCTTGGAAATAACCATTTTGATGCTAATTAAAATTTTGAACTTTGAAAATTACTTTAAAATATTATTTTGAAATTATACTATTTAATGGATTTTAACAGAAAACAATGTACTTTTTTTATAACACAAATGAACTTCCATGTAAAAGTCCACATAAAAAATGCTTTTAAATCAACATAATTATTTTTAAAAACTGAAACAAATATGCAATTTAAACTAGCATATCTGTAAAAATTGTTGTAATTGAAATCGAAATAATAATCTTGAAATTAGTACTTCAATCTATATAGTTTTATACTTGGGGCTTGAAATTTTTGTTAAAATAATGACATAAGTAATAAAATATATTTGATTAGATGAATTAGTTACTGGTATAAACAAATATATTTATAAAATAATTTGTAAAAAGTGTTTTTAAACTTTAAAACACTATAATGTCTTTAAAAATTCAATTTTTTTTTTTCTCAAAACATCCTTATATTGATCTAAAAAGTAAGAATCTAAGAATCTTCTTTCATAGTTGAAGTCCTTAAAATTGATACCTCCTACACATTCGCCATGGTAAACATGAAGCTATGACGTTGAAAAAAGAGTCTTTTTCGTCTTATAAATTAAAATTTAATTTTAAAATTTCCCACAGTAAAAGAAATGTCCTTTATTTTTATCCTTCAAATTGAAAAACCTCATTCATTATTCATGTTAATAAATTTTATGACTTTTTCACAGAATCATTTGAATAAATTTTTTTTTTTTTAATTTGTTTTTCATGGAATAACTATAGTTGAAAAGCTATTTTTCTTGATTTAGTAAAAATACATGCTTCTTTATAGAAGTATTCTGCATATTCGGACACATTTCTAAACCTTTTAGGTTATTTCAGTTTATATTTTCTTAGGAAATAAATGACAAAAATTTATGCTGTTGGCATATGTAAATATAAAATACAATTCAATTAGCATAATTAAATAGGGATCGAGTCCCGGTGGTACCATGGTGGTTTGTAGTGGTTCGGAATCCATTTTAAACCGTAGGTTCCGATGTAATGTGATTTTAGAACGTTATTGGAGGTAGTGTTGCTCGCGTCCGTAGCATATCTTCAAGCTACGTGTGCTCCTGGGTAGTGCTAAAGAGTTATAGCGGTGCAACCGTTGCTTATGGCATAAAGATTAACTGTCTCTGTATTGCCAGTTGCATTAAAACCACAGCATAACTAAATAAAAAGAACTGAAATAAATGTGCAATTTTAAACTAGCATATCAGTAAAATAGGTTATATTCTTGATAATGTAATTGAAACTGAAATACTAACCTTGAAATTAGTACTTCAGAAAATATTTTACTCGGTTTTTTTTTTTTTTTTTTTTTTTTTTTTGGTTCATGGGGTTTGAAATCATTTTAGTTAAAATAATGTCATAAGAAAAATATTTTTGATTTGATTAAGTAGTTTCTGGCCTATACAAATATATTTATAAAATATTTCGTAAAAAGTGTTTTTAAACTTTGAAACACCATAATTTCTTTAAAAATTAAATTTTTTTCTCAAAACATCCTTATCTTGATCTAAAAAGTAAGGATCACCTTTCATCGTCGAAGTCCTTAAAGTTGATACCTCCTCGAAATTCGCCATGGTAAACACGACGCCGTGACTTCGAAAAAAGATAAATAAAACAGACTTAAGGGTGGAATATAGGATTTTAGATGGAATGTTGACAATATCAAATATTTTTGTAGATTATTTTGAAATGCATTCAACTTGACGACATCATGATATGGGGAGAAATTTTCAATTTCAGATTGGGAAAGAAACGAGAAAAAAAAAAAATCTAATAATGGATTTCGAAAATCCTTCAAAAGAATCTTAGGATTTTTATCTGCAGTGATTTAAACAAACTTTCCATTTCGGCTACATTCTATTTGTATCAAAACCTTACTTAAAATATAAAACCTGTGGTTTCAAAGAAAAACAAAAAACTACTGAGAACAAGAAATAAACAGAAATATTGTAACAGGATTTTGAAAATATATTGTTAGCATGTTACTACGAGAATAAAAGGGAATTAAAATATTATTTATTTTTTATATTAAAATTTCATTTCTAAACAATGGAAATTTAAATAAAAATATAATATTAAAATTATGTATATCGGAAAATTATTAATCAATAATTTTTATTAAAAATATATTTGTGTTGTTATAAATTAATAATTATTTGCAAAATTTTACAATGTTAAAAGTTTGTTAGAATATCATCAGATTAAATTACTTAAAATTTTGTTGTACGAAAGCAATTTTATCACATTTTAATTAATTTACATTTTTGCTATATGAAAGTAATTGTATCACATTTGTAATTATCTTGCATTGTTGGTATATGAAACCAATTTTTACACATTTGCAATTATCTTGCATTGTTGGTATATGAAAACAATTGTATCACATTTGTAATTACCTTCCATTGTTGGTATATGAAAACAATTGTATCACATTTGTAATTATCTTCCATTGTTGGTATATGAAAGCAATTGTATCACATTTGTAATTATCTTGCATTGTTGGTATATGAAAGCAATTGTATCACATTTGTGATTATCTTGCATTGTTGGTATATGAAAACAATTGTGTCATATTTTTAATTATCTTACATTGTTGCTATATGAAAGCAATTGTACTACATTTTTAATTATTTTACATTGTTGATATATAACAACAGTTGTATTACATTTTTAATTATTTTACATTGTTGCAATATGAAAGCAAATTTGTATCTGTTTTGGCATGAATCATTTTTCAACCTTTCATCTTGCAATACTTCAATTTCATGAAAAAGCACTTCAACAAATTTTTAAGTATCACAAGTAGCTGAACATTTAATTTCTTCTAGGTTTTAATTATTGTATATTGTTGCTGTATAAACAAATTGTGTCATCATTTTTTAGTTATTTGACACTGATGTTATATGAAAGCAGTTGTATCACATTTTTAAATATCTTACATTGTTGCTATATGAAAACAATTGTGTCACAAATTGTGTCAATCAACAATGTAAGAAAATTTTTAAATATTTTACATTGTTGCTATATGAAAGCAAATTTGTATATGTTTAAGTTTTGGTAATTTAAAACCATTCATCTGAAAATTTTGCTGATACTTCAATTGCATGAAAAAGCACTTCAACAAATCTGTAAGCACTTTCCAACAACTAGTTTCCAAACATTTAGTTTCTTGTAGATTTTTTACTTCTTTTATAAACCAAGCAATATTAATCAAACTGTAAGCACGAGGCATCTACAATTTGAAGGACAATAAAGCATAATGGGTTGTTTAAATCTCGAGCACGGAGCCAACTTTCTCGAACTCTCCTTAAACAATAAATCTGAAAACTAACTTCCTCCCATGCAATTGCTTTTAACGATTTTAATCTACAGCTTGATATTAATAGCAGTTCAAACTCCTTTAAGCAATTTTGCGACTCAATGAGTTTAAGAAAGGTTATTCGAGCGCTACATCGATTACCTCAAGTGGACCATAAATTGCCAAGTATTTATACTTAAGGGATAACTGAAGTAAATTAAATTTTAAGTACATGTGGCCTGGTCGCTAATTAAGAAGCCGCGCAAACTTTACTTCTGCGGGTTTGTAATGTAAAATCGCACTACCAGTAATGATGCAATCCACTTTCCTACTGATTAAATTCTGTAATTCGATATTGACATTGCTCTACTCACGAATTTTTTAACTCTAAAAGTAATTGGACTCCAGCAACTGACTCGTTTTGTTAATCCATAATTGAAAAGTGTAAAATTTGTTCTTCTAAGTAGCCTCATATCTGCAGGATCCGTAATTAGTTAATTTTGTACTAATTATGTGAACAATTTATATTTCAGTATGTTTATATTTAATATATGTATACAAATTATTAAGTTAGATAGGTAAAGCATTTTTCTGTGCGTACATTTTATATTAATTTAGGAAATATTTTCCTCAATGCATTCATATTTTACAATAATCTCTCATTTGTTACATATTGCATTGTATCTCTTCTTTCAATTGCTTGATAATTAGTTAATTTAGTTAATAATTAGTTTATTTTGTATGTTATGTTCATATTTTGTTTTTTCAGTATGTATATATATTGTTACATTAGTGTTTTTATTATTTGTTTTATTGTAATTTATGATTACATTTATTATTTATTTTTATACCAATTAGCATAATGAGATCAGTAAAATATTTTTCTGGGTGTACTTTTTTTTTCTTCATAAAAATCAGACAATATTTTCCTCAATGCTTTAAGAACAATAATCGATTATTTGTTTACATATTTCATTCTAGCAGCTTGTCTCTCTTTCAATTGCATGATCAATAATTAGTTTGCACAATATGTTTATAATTAATATATTTATGCAATATTAGCGCAAGGAGATTAGTAAATTATTTTTCTGAGTGTACTTTTTATATTAACACAGACATTAATTTATTCAATGCATTTCTTGTTTTAAGTGTACTAATTGATTATGTGCTTACATATTTCATTTTAGCACTAATTCTAGCACTGAACATATAATTAATAATATATAATTCATTCTAATTTTACTAAATTATGCATAAAATTGCATGATTAATAATTCAGTATGTTTATATTTAATACATTTATACATAAAATATTTTTCTGGGTATTTATTAACTCAAACAATATTTTCTTCTACGCATTATTGTTTTAAGAAAAATAATTAGATTATTTGTTTACACATTTCATTCTAATATCTGTAATCTCTGCTTTCAATTGCATGATAAAATTAATTAATTTTACATAAATTATGTGAGCAATTTATAATTCAGTATGTTTAAAATTTAATACATTTATAAAAATTAGATGCGATTGTTCTGTGTGTGCTTTAAATAATATTTTTCTTAATGCATTTTGGTTTTAAGAACAATAATCTTTTTGTTTACATATTAATTCAAACATCTTATATTTTCTTTCAATTACATGATCTAATTTATTTTTTGACTAATTATGAACAATTTATAATTCAGTATGTTTATATTTAATACATTTATACAAATTTCATGAGATCTAAAATATTTTTCTGGGTAATTTTCTCTTAACTCAAACAATATTTTCTTCAATTTATTGTTTTAAAAAAATAATCGATTATTTGTTTACATTTCATTCTAATTAATTTTACATAAATTATGTGAGCAATTTATAATTCAGTATGTTTATATTTAATACATTTATACAAATTAGAACAATGCGATTGTTCTGTGTGTGCTTTTTATCAGATAATATTTTTCTTAATGCATTTTGGTTTTAAGAACAATAATCAATTATTTGTTTACATATTCCATTCTAACATCTTATATCTCTTCTTTCAATTACATGATCAATAATTTATTAAATTTTGACTAATTATGTGAGAAATTTATAATTCAGTATGTTTATATTTAATACATTTATACAAATTAGCACAATGAGATCAGTAAAATATTTTTTGGGTATACTTTTCATCTTAACTCAAACAATATTTTCTTCAATGCATTCTTGTTTTAAAAACAATAAACGATTATTTGTTTACACATTTCATTCTAACAGCTTGTATCTCTCCTTTCAATTGTATGTTCCATAATTAGATAATTTTGCACTAATTATGTGAGCAATTTATAATTCAGTATGTTTATATTTAATACATTTATACAAATTAGAACAATGAGATCAATAAAATATTGTTCTGTGTGTGCTCTTTATCAGACAACATTTTTCTTAATGCATTTTGGTTTTAAGAACAATAATCAATTATTTGTTTACATATTCCATTCTAACAGCTTATATCTCTTCTTTCAATTACATGATCAATAATTTATTATATTTTGACTAATTATGGGAATAATTTATAATTCAGTATGTTTATATTTTACAAATTAGCACAATGAGTTCAGTAAAATATTTTTCTGGGTGTGTTTTTATATTGACTCAGACAATATTTTCCTAAATGTATTTTTATATATATTATTTTTTTACTTATATGCTTACATATTTCATTCTAACAGCCTGTATCTCTCATTTCAACATTATTCTATAAGCATTGACAATTAAATAATAATTTTAGACAAAAATGTCGGTCTAAGCATATTTCTGAGGGAGGGATTTTTAAAGTCATGGATTATGGAAGTTTTTAAAATTGCAATTTACATACCAGTAATTTAAACCAATACCTTTATCTAAAGGAAAACATAACTGGCATCTATTCACAGTGTAAACCGTTAGATTTAAAATAAAAATGCTAATAATCACTGTTTTAGCTAATTAAACAGACGTGGATTTATGGTGGAATTTTATGAAATGACGAAAATATTTCTAATAGTGTGTAATAATATCTTTGTATTGAATGAAATTTTTATTTATTTAGTCAGAAACAAAAATAAATTAATTATTCTTATTTTAAATACTAATTATATTCTTTTAATTTTATATTTCAATATAAAGGCAATAATTATTTTGATGGTTTTTGGTCATGTATATTTTTCAAATAATCACATAATAAAATGTAATAGTTACGTAAAAATATTTCAGAATAAAAACCTTCAACAATATCTATAAAAGATCGCATTCGAGAAATACATCATAGTTAAAAGAAATTTGTAACTCTGATTGAAAATACACATTATTTCCGATGATAATTAACATTTTTATAGTACATTAAATATGTACTTCGACATTTTATAATACTTTATGTATTTTTTTTATTTATTTTGCATAGCATATTTACTAATTACTGTAAAAGCATGTACTCGTACTAATTTATTAATAATAAGTAATGTGTTAATGGTGCTTTTAAAATTATGATAATTATTCGAAAATTCACAACATATCTGAAGTTTTTATTGTTTTTAAACTGTCTGTGAAACAAGGAAATATATGACAAAGAATTTCTTAATTAACTATTTCTTATGTAATAAATAGCCGTATTAGTTTATTAGTTCACTTAAAATTCTGATTTAAAAATTATTCAAAATATTTACAAATTATTATATCCAGTTTGAGAACCAATTTCGACCCTGTGTCTATTAAATGAAATTTTAAAGTTTAAATATTTTCAATATTTTTTGCATATTAAAAATATACGCTATAAATTAAAGAAATTATATTTTTATATACAAAGTAATTAATTAGAAATCCTTTCAGAACCATTGTTTTTAAATTTTCATAGATTATACAATGGTAAAAGCATATAAAATCAACAAATTATTCTTATCTTATATGATACGAGTTGATAAGATATGAAATATTTTTTATTTCAAACATTACCTTTATATGCTGGAGAAAATTTGCTATAAATGCATTTAAGGAGCTAATTGATAGTGACATTTTTAAAAATTATTTTTACATGCATTATAAATTTATAATTAATAACAGTATTTAAAATTAAAATATATACTAAAAAAAAAAAAAAAAAAAAAGGAAATAAAAGAAGCACATTTTATTTATCAAAAGATAAAATATAAATAAATTATAGAAAAACCAAACTTGTAGCCAATAATAGATAAATTAAAGAAAGTATTAATTTTCTTAATAAATTAGAAATTTCTATTTTCTTCATAAAACAACGTCATCTCTTGAAAATAATCATTTTGGTTATATTGCTACGAAACCAGGAGCATTAAGAAACTCGTGATAATAAGATAAAATTCTTACAACGTAATTATTCAGAATTATTAAGCATAATATAAGCATTAAACTTCCTTCACCTTATTAAATGTAACTGTATTAACGTGGTTTATGTGATTTCAACAACCAGGGGACTCGTCTTAAGGTAAGTTCATTAAATAAATGATGTAGAATGGAGCATAAAAGTTTTTATTTTTAGAAAAATAACATCTTTTTTTTATTTGCAATGGCGTGATTATAAAACAACTTAAACTTAAGAAAATACATGATTTGAAACTTAATAAGCTGCAAGTATTTCGAAATACCTTCTAAAATGAAAAAAAATAACTATTTCTTGAATATATATATTAATTGCTTAGCAAGGCATCGACATTCAAATTTTATTTGATTGGTTAAACATATTTTTCCAAACGTCACATACGATCGAAGTTTAATCAGCCAATTCTGGAATGATAAGGTTCTAAAAGTCTTTTAAAATTTTTTTACGTGAATTGTGGACTAGACAAATATTTTTGAGCGAATATTTGAAGTTATTACAAAATTCAAACCACCTAACATATTTCATTGAGTACCATTCGAATAATTATTAATAAATCGTTTTGACTTTTACTGTAGGTCCCGGTCTAATAGGATCGTAGAGCATTTTGGGGTAGTGTTATTCATGTACATAGCATATCTTCAAGCTACACGTATTCCTAGGTAGTACTAATGAGTACCAGACGTGGAACCTTCGGTTATGGCACAAAAAGATTAACTCCCTCTGTATTGCCAGATGCATTCGAATAAATTTATAATGAAGGATTACAATATGTGTAAATAGTTTAATTTTGCAACAAACAGATGCAATTTTAAATTAAAAAAGTATTACATCGTAAATATTTACTAAAATTAATAGAAAAACACTCTTTCAAAGATCCCATTAAAAATTTAATTGAAGGATCCTAATAAACAAAAATAATATTAATAAATTTACATACTATATTTTAACAAGAACAAATAATCTTTCTTATTTTATTTTAAAACATGCTATGGAAACTATATTTAAATTATTAATCATTTTTTAGATAAAAATAATTCTGTTTTTATTTTGATGCTTAACATTAATTGCAATGTAGAAAATAAAATTGCAGATTAAACTGAAAACCATTTTATATAATGTATAGAAAGGACGGATTTAAATTTATTATATTTATTTTTGATTACGAGCAATATAACGTAATATAAGTATAGTAACATAAAAGAATAAGATTGTATTTAAATGTGTATATAAATTATCTACCATATTTCAATATTTACGAATAACTTTGCCTATTGCTATTAAAACCCTTAAACCTATTAAGAATATTGATTATCTTTTATATCTCCAACGTACCGATATCAACTTCGAAAAGTAATCCTAAGAAAGCTATTTTCACGTGGAATTGCCACTAAATCAGTGAGTAAATTTCCCCGAATAACAAATTATCTTGCCTCTAGTCTGCGGGGTTAATTTTCCATTACTTTAATGAACGAGCTTTTCCTCATTTTACAAAATGGGCCATCGGATTTATCTTGATTGCCGATCTTAAGTCCACCACCTTTGCATGTCTAATTACCAAAACTTGTCCCTTTAAACTGAGGTTGTATGATATAAAAAATGCAAAATAAAAATAAAAGTAATTTTTATCCGCAATGCACCTCCTTCTCTAACGCAAACACGTGTTTTATCCCCAATACCGTTCAAGTGACGCTGAATGTAAAGGGAAAGATTTCAAAAAAATAACACAGAAAATGTCTCCAGAAAATATTACGGCCATCATAAAGATCTGATGAAACCGTTTATAACCTCCATCGAAACCCATAGAATAACCCGGGGAATGGAAGTGATCGACCTGCTGGATAATGCACCCTAAATGGAACATTACACAGCTCCATAATCGTCTGCATTTTCCCCTTTTCATCCCCCCCTTTTCCTCGACCCCCCCCTTTTATTTTTTAAATTGTTTTTTCTTTTTTTTTTTTTTTTTTTTTCGTTCTTTATTCGTCGTTTTTTGGAAAGGGGTGTCGTTTTAAGCCGTCGTACCGATCGAGCGCGATATTACGGCAGGTGGAACTGTGGGCTCTGGAGAAAGAGGTCGGCAATTTTGCTTGCATGTCTCTGACATCTAATCACCGGGCTAGAAGTAATATTTCGAAGGTAAACACACAGCATAGTTAAGTAAAATGCTTTTAGGGTTTGGGGCACCAGGATCCATTAAAACGAAAGGGATTTCGAAAAATTTTGTTTTATTTATTTATTTTTTTTTGGATGTGTTTTTTTTTAAGTTTCTGTTTGTTAGTTTTTGGAGGTGTTTATTTTCCACTTTAGCAATTTTGCTGGAATTTACTGAAATGGCCCGATTTAGTATTTCATATTCATTGATGTTTCTGTGTTATGCGAGCCAAAATTTCGACCATTGGAGATAAATGAATAAATAATTCATTTAATTTGAAATGAAGGTTGATGCTTGATTTTAAACGTGGTTATTGTTATTAGGTTTAAAGTGCTAAATTATAAATGGAATTTCCTATTCGAAGAAACAAAAATTTTAGTGATGTTATTTAAATATATTTAATACATAATGATTTTTTTTTTTTTTACGTACAGATGAAATGAGTTTTAAAATATTATGCCTGTTTAAAATGACTTATTTTACGCACAAGTGAAATATCAACTCATATGACCACTACAGTTTGTGGTTATCCTTATTAAACTATTTTAAAACTTTGTGCAATATATTTCTCAAAACTCTTTTGTGTGTTTTTAAAGAAAAAAAAATACTGGTGAATATTAAAAAAAAAAAATGGAAAAACTCATTAAATTTACAACTATTATATGTTAATTATATATGTTAAAATTAAATATTCTTTCAATTCATCATTTTAGACTAATAAAAATACTCAGGATATAATTAGGATAATAAAACATCAAATTTATAAAAAATGTCGATTTAAAATTTTGATAATTATATTCTACGCTCAATATAATGCAATAGAAAACATAAAGAATAAGATTATATTTATATAGCAATATTTAATAGCAACACGAAGAATATTTAATAGCAATATGAAGATATTATATTTATATTTATTTATAAATTATCGTCCACATCAACACATTGCAATATTTACAAATAACCTTGACTATTGCTATTAAAGCCCTTAAACCCATAAAGACGATTGATTATATTTTATATCTCCAACGTACCGATATCAACTTCGAAGAGTAATCCTAAGAAACCAATTTTCACGGGGAATTGCCACTAAATCATTGAGTCAATTTCCCCGAATAACAAATTATCCTTACCTCTAGTCTGCGGGGTCAATTTTCCATTACTTTAATGAACGAGCTTTTACTCATCTTACGAAATGGGCCATCGGATTTATCTTGATTACGGATCTTAAGTCCACAACATTTTACAAGTCTAATTACCAAAAACTTGTCCCTTTAAACAGTGGTTGCATTATAAGAAAAATGCAAAAAAAAAAACAAAAATTAATTTTTATCCACAGGGCACTCCTACTCCCACGCAAAGACGTGCTTTATATCCTGATACGGTTACAGTGACGCTGAATGTGAGGGAAAGTTTTTTTTTTTAAAAATAAAGCTGAAGCTGTCTCCAGAAAATATTACGGCCGTCATAAAGATCTGATGAAACCGTTTATAACCTCCATCGAAACCCATAGAATAACCCGGGAATGGAAGTGATCGACCTGCTGTATAATGCACCCTAAATGGAACGTTACATGGCGCCATAATCGCCCGCATTTTCCACTTTTCTGCCCCCCTTTCCTCAACCCCCTTTTACATTTTTTAACTTCTTTTTCGTCCTTTTTTTGAAAGGGGTGTCGTTCTGAGCCGTCAGACCGATCGAGCGCGATATTACTGCAGGTGGAACTGTGGGCTCTGGAAAGAGATGGGCAATTTTCTTGCATGTCTCTGACATCTAATCACCGGGCTAGAAGTAATATTTCGAAGGCAACACACATGAAAAAGTTGAGTAAAATGCTTTTTAGGGTTTGGGGTTTTGGGATCCATTAAAGCGAAGAGGATTTCGAAAAATTTTTCTTCTTGTGTTTTTTTTAAACTTCCTTTTGTTAGTTTTAGGAGGTGTTTACTTTTCCGTTTTAGCAATTTTGCTGGAATTTACCAAAATGGTTCGATTTAGTATTTCATACTCATTGATGTTTCTCTTTTTATGCAAGCCAAGATTTCGACCATTGGAAACAAATGACTAAACAATTCATTTAACTTGAAATGAATGTTTGTGTTTGGTTTTATTCGTTGGCATCGTTATAACGTTTAAAGTGCTAAATTAAAAGTGTCATTTAATCATTTCTTAGATTAAAAATATTCAGTTTTAATTTTCATGATTAACAATAATTGAAATGCCGAAAATAAGATTGCAGATTAAACTGCATACTATTTTATATAATGTATAGAAATGATGGATTGAAATTTATTATATTTAATTTTGATTACAAACAAAATAACGTAATAGAAGTATTGTAACATAAAATATTAAGATTTTATTTAAATGTATATGTAACCTATCTACCATATTGCAATATTTACTAATAACTTTGCCTATTGCTGTTAAATCCCTTAAACCTCTAAAGAATATTGATTATCTTTTATATCTCCAACGTACCGATATCAAGTTCGTAAAGTAATCCTAAGAAACCTATTTTTTGCTCGGAATTGCCACTAAATCATTGAGTAAACTTCCCCCGAATAACAAATTATCCTACCTCTAGTCTGTGGGGTCATTTTTCCATTATTTTAATGAACGAGCTTTTCCTCATTTTACGAAATGGGTCCATCGGATTTATCTTGATTACCGATCTTAAGTCCACCACGTTTTACAAGTCTAATTACCAAAACCTTGTCCCTTTAAACAGTGGTTTCATTATAAAAAAAAATGCAAAATAAAATAAAAACCATTTTTATCGGCAGTGCCCTTCTTCTCCAACGCAAAGACGTGTTTTATTCCCGATATGATTACAGTGTCGCTGAATGTAAAATGGAAAGTTTTTAAAAAATAACGCTGAAAATGTCTCCAGGAAATATTACTGCCGTCATAAAGATCTGATGAACCGTTTATAAGCACCATCGAAACCTATAGAATAACCCTGGGAATGGAAGTGATCGACCTGCTGGATAATGCACCTTAATGGAACGTTACACTGCGTCATAATCGCCTGCATTTTCCCCTTTTCGACAACAATTCCTAGAACCCCCTTTTTATTTTTTAACTTTTTTTTGTTCTTTTTTCGTCGTTCTTTAGAAAGGGGGTGTCGTTTTGAGCCGTCGGCCCGATCGAGCGCGATACTACTGCAGGTGGAACTGTGGGCTCTGGAAAAGAGGTGGGCAATTTTTTTGCATGTCTCTGACATCCAATCACCGGGCTAGAAGTAATATTTCGAAGGCAAACACAAAACAAAGTTAAGTAAAATGCTTTTAGGGTTTGGGGTCTCGGGATCCATTCAAACGAAGAGGATTTCGAAAATTTGTTTTTTTTTTAAGCTTTTTGTTTGTTAGTTTTTGGAGGTGTTTATTTTACTGTTTTAGCAATTTTGCTGGAATTTCTCCAAATGGCCTGATTTAATATTTCATACTCATTGATGTTTCTGTTCTATGCGTTCCAAAATTTCGACCATTGGAACAATGGAAATAAATGAATAATTAATTTAATTTGAAATGAAGGTTGATGTTTGATTTTAAACGTTGGCTTTTCTTATAATGTTTAATGTGCTAAGGTATAAATGGACAAAAATTTCAGTGATATTATTTAAATATATTTAATACGTAATGATTATATTTTTACCTTTATCTAATAACGTTTTTTTTGCAAATGAAATTTAAAAGTTTGAAATAATCTGTCAAAATAAAATGGTAGTTTTGAATGACTGATTTTACTCACAAGTTAAACATGAACTCATACGGCCACAACAGTTAGTGGTTTACTTTGTTAATCTTTCTTAAAACTTTGTGCGATATATTTCTCAAAACTCTTTTACTTGTTTTTTAAAGAAAATGATGCTTGTGAATATTAAAGAAAGGAAATAAAAAGCTCATTAAATTTACAAATATTATTTTTTTAGTATTGAAACTAAATATATTATTTCAGTTCATCATTTTAGACTAATAAGAATACTTAGGATAATAAAACATCGAATTTATGAAAAATGCCTATTTAAATTTGTTATATTTATATTCTACGGACAAAATAATGCAATAGAAGACATGCAGAATAAGATTTTATTTAGATAGCAATATTTAATAGCAAAATGCAGAAAGTTAAGTAAAATGCTTTTAGGTTTGGAGCCTCAGGACTCATTAAAAAAAAAAAAAGAGGGTTTCAAAAAATTTTGCTTTCTTTTTGTTGTGGTTTTTTTTTAAGTTTCATGTTTGTTTGCTTTTGGAGGTGTTTACTTTTCCGTCTTAGCAACTTTGATGGAATTTACCCAAATAGCCCGATTTAGTATTTCATATTCATTGATGTTTCTGTGTTATGCGATCCAAAATTTCGACCATTGGAACATAGGAAATAAATAAAAAAATTCATTTAATTTGAAATGAATGATGGTGTTTGATATTAGACTTTAAGTGCTAAATTTTAAATGTAATTCCTTTTCACAGGAAGTTAACAAAAATTTCAGAAATTTTATTTAAATTTATTTAATACGTTACCAAGTAATATTTTAGTATTACTTTTGACTTCTAATGGTCTGTTTCAAATGAAACGAGGTTTCTAATATTCTGTCAAAATACAATGGTTGTTTAAAATGACTCATTTTACACACAAGTTAAACATCAACCCATATGACCAATACAGTTAGTGTTTTAATTAAGTAAACTATTTTTAAAACGCTGTGTGATATATTTCTCAAAACTCTTTTATGTTTTTAAAAGAAAATGATGCTGGTGAATATTAAAAAATTAAATAAAAATCTCATTAAATTTACAAATAGTATCTGTTAATGCTAAAACTAAATATTATTTCAATTCATCACTTTAGACTAATAAAAATACTTAGGATAATAAAACCTCAAATTCATAAAAAATGTCGATTTAAATGCATTATATTTATATTCTATGCACAATATAATGCAATAGCAGACATGAAGAATAAGATTATATTTAAATAGCAATATTTAATAGCAACATGAAAAATAAGATTATATATTAATATTTATTTATAAATTATCCTCCACATCTACTCATTGCAATAGTTACGAATAAATTTGCATATTGCTATTAAAAATTAAACATATACAGAAATATTAAATATCTTTTATATCCCCGACGTGCCAATATCAACTCCAAAGTAATACTAAGAAACCTATTTTTCACGTGGAATTACCACTAAATCATTCAATAAATTTCCCCGAATAACGAATTATCTTACCTCTAGTCTCTGGGATCAATTTTCCATTTCTTTAATGAACGAGATTTTCCTCATTTTACAAAATGGGCCATCGGATTTATCTTGATTACCGATCTTAAGTCTAACAAGTCTTTACAAGTCTAATTACAAAACTTGTCCCTTTAAACATGGGCTACATTATATATAAACAGAAAATATATAAAAATCATTTTATCCACAGTGTACTCCTTCTCCAACGCAAACACATATTTTAGACCCCTGCGGTTGCAGTAACGCTAAATGTAAAAGGAAACTTTTTAGAAAAAATAACGCTGAAAATGTCTCCAGAAAATACTACGGCCGTCATAAAGATCTGATGAAACCGTTTATAACCTCCATCGAAACCCATAGAACAACCCGAGGAATGAGTGATCGACCTGCTGGATAATGCACCCTGAATGGAAACGTTACACGGCGTCATAATCGCCTGCATTTTCCCCTTTCGTCCACCCCTTTATCGACCCCCTTTTTACTTTTAACTAGTTTTTGTTTTTTTCGCTCTTTTTCGTCAATGTTTTGGAAGGAGTTGTCGTTTAGAGCCGTCAGACCGATCGAGGGCGATATTACAGCAGGTGGAACTGTGGGCTCTGGAAAAGAGGTCGGCTACTTTCTTGCATGTCTTTGATATCTAATCACCGGGCTAGAAGTAATATTCCGAAGGCAAACACACAACAAAAGTTAAGTAAAAATGCTTTTAGGGTTTTTGGCCTCGGGATCCATTAAAACGAAGAGGATTTCGAAAATATTTGTTTTCTTCTTTTTGCTCTTTTTAAGCTTCTTGTTTGTTAGTTTTCGGAAGTGTTTACCTTTCCGTTTTTAGCAATTTTGCTGGAATTTCCTTAAATGGTCCGATTTAGCATTTCATATTCATTGATGTTTCTGTTTTATGCAAGCCAAGATTTCGACCAATGAAGATAAATAAATAGATAATTCATTTAACTTGAAATCAATGTTGGTGTTTGATTTAATTTGTTGGTATTATTGTAAGGTTTAAAGTGCTAAATTATAAATCTAATGTAATCGTTTTTTAGATTAAAAATATTATGTTTTTATTTTGATGCTTAACAATAATTACAATGTAGAAAATAAAATTGCAGATTAAATTTAAAACCATTTTTATATAATGTACAGAAATGATGGACTTAAATTTAATATATTTATTTTTGATTACAAACAATATAACGTAATAGAAGTATAATAACATAAAAGACTAAGATTTTATTTAGATGTGTATATATAAATTATCTATCATGTAGAAATATTTACGAATAACTTTGCCTATTGCTATTGAAGCCCTTAAAACTATAAAGAATATTGATTATATTTATATCTCCAATGTACCGATATCAACTTCGAAAAAGTAATCCTAAGAAACCTATTTTTCACGTGGAATTGCCACTAAATCATTGAGTAAATTTCCCCGAATAACGAATTATCTTGCCTCTAATCTGCGGGGTCAATTTTCCATTACCGAAATGAACGATCTTTTCCTCATTTTTACAAAATGGGCCATCGGATTTATCTTGGTTTGCCAATCTTAAGTCCACAACCACAAGCCTAATTAACAAAACTTGCCCTTTAAACTGTGCTTGCACTATATAAAAAATGTAAAAAACATTTTTTATCCTTCTCCAACGCAAAGACGTGTTTTACCCACCGATACGGTTACAGTGACGCTGAATATAAATGTGAAAATTTTTTAAATAAATAACGCTGAATGTAAAGGTAAAAGTTTTAAATAAATAACGCTGAAAATTTCTCCAGAAAATATTACGGCCGTCTTAAAGATCTGATGAAACCGTTTATAACCGCCATCGAAACCCATAGGATAATACTGGGAATGGAATTGATCGACCTGCTGGAGAATGCACCTTAATGGAACGTTACACTGCGCCATAATCGCCTGCATTTCCCCTTTCCTCCGCCCCTTTCCTCGACCCCCCTTTTTAATTTTTTTAAATTTTTTTTTTCGTCGTTTTTTGGAAAGGGGTATCGTTTTGAGCCCTCGGAACGATCGAGCGCGATATTACTGCAGTTGGAACTGTGGACTCTGGAAAAGAGGTCAGCCATTTTCTTGCATGTCTCTGACATCTATTCACCGGCTAGAAGTATAATATTTCGAAGGCAAACACACAGCAGAGTTAAATAAAATGCTTTAGGGGTTTGGGGCACCAGGATCCATTACAACGAAGGGATTTCGAAAAATTTTGTTTTCTTTTTTTTTTTAATGTGTTTTTTTAAGCTTCTTGTTTGTTAGTTTTGGAGGTGTTTGCTTTTCCGCTTTAGCAATTTTGCTGGAATTTACTAAAATGGCCCGATTTAGTATTTCATATTCATTGATGTTTCTGTTTTATGCGAGCCAAGATTTCGACCATTGGAGATAAATGAATAAATAATTCATTTAATTTGAAATGAAGGTTGATGCTTGATTTTAAACGTGGTTTATTGTTATTAGGTTTCAAGTGCTAATTTATAAATGGAATTTCTATTCAATGAAAAAAAAAAAAAATTTAGTGATGTTATTTATATATATTTAATACATAATGATTTTATTTTTTTACGACATGAAAAGGTCTTTTTTGTCAGATGAAATGAGTTTTCAAAATTTATTTAATACGTTACCAAGTAATATTTTAGTATTACTTTTGACTTCTAATGGTCTGTTTCAAATGAAACGAGGGTTTCTAATATTCTGTCTAAATAAAATGCTTGTTTAAAATGACTCATTTTCTCACAAGTTAAAAATCAACTCATATGACCACTACAGTTAGTGGGTAATTTTATTAAACTATTTTAAAACTTTTGTGCAATATATTTCTCAAAACACGTTTGTGTGTTTTTTAAAGAAAAAAAATGCTGCTGAATATTAAAAAAAAAAAAGGAAATGAAAAGCTTTTATTAAATTTACAAATATTATATGTTAATTATATATGTTAAAATTAAATATTCTTTCAATTCATCATTTTAGACTAATACAAATAATTAGGATAATAAAAACATCAAATTTATAAAAAATGTCGATTTAAAATTTTGATAATTATATTCTACTCACAATATAATGCAATAGAAAACATGAAGAATAAGATTCTATTTATATAGCAATATTTAATAGCAGCACGAAGAATATTTAATAGCAATATGAAGATATTATATTTATATTTATTTATAAATTATCGTCCACATCAACACATTGCAATATTTACAAATAACTTTGACTATTGCTATGAAAGCCCTTAAACCCATATTGATTATCTTTTATATCTCCAACGTACCGATATCAACTTCGAAGAGTAATCCTAAGAAACCAATTTTCACGGGGAATTGCCACTAAATCATTGAGTAAATTTCCCCGAATAACAAATTATCCTTGCCTCTTGTCTTCTGGGTCAATTTTCCATTACTTTAATGAACGAGATTTTTACTCATCTTACGAAGTGGGCCATCGGATTTATCTTGATTACGGATCTTAAGTCCACAACCTTTTACAAGTCTAATTACCGAAAACGTGTCCCTTTAAACAGTGGTTGCATTATAAAAAAAAAATTGCAAAATAAAACAAAATTAATTTTTATCCACAAGGTATTCCTTCTCCCACGCAAAGACGTGTTTTATATCGCGATACGGTTACAGTGACGCTGAATGTAAAAGGAAATTTTAAAAAATAACGCTGAAAATGTCTCCAGAAAATATTACGGCCGTCATAAAAGACCTGATGAACCCGTTTATAACCGACATCGAAACCATAGAATAACCGGGAATGGAAGTGATCGACCTGCTGGATAATGCCCTAAATTTAACGTTACACGGCGCCATAATCGCCTGCATTTTCCCCTTTTCGACCACCCTTCCCTAGAACCCCCTTTTTATTTTTTAACTTTTTTTTTGTTCTTTTTCGTCTTTCTTTGGAAAGGGGGTGTCGTTTTTAGTTGTCGGACCCATCGAACGCGATATTACGGCAGGTGGAACTGTGGGCTCTGGAGAAGAGGTCGGCAATTTTCTTGCATGTCTCTGACATCTAATCACCGGGCTAGAAGTAATATTTCTTGAAGGCACAGCAAAGTTAAGTAAAAATGCTTTTTAGGGTCTGGGGTTTTGGAATCCCATTAAAAACGGAGAGGATTTCAGAAATGTGTTTTCTTTTTAAGCTTCTTGTTCAGTTTTTTAGAGGTGTTTACTTTCCGTTTTAGAAATTTTGCTGGAATATACCCAAATGGCCCGATTTAGTATTTCATACTCATTGATGTTTTCTGTTTTTGCGAGTCAAGATTTCGACCATTGGAACATTGGAAATAATAAATAAATATTTCATTTAATTTTATATGAATGTTGGTGTTTGATTTTTGTACGTTGGTATCGTTATAAGGTTTAAAGTGCTAAATTATAAATGTAATTTCCTTTCGCAGGAACAAAATTGCAATGATGTTACTTAAATCTATTTAATTCATAATGATTTTATTCTCTCATCATGTAATGTTTTCTTTTAATTTGAAATGTTTCATATATTCTGCCAAAATAAAATGCTTCTTTAAATTAACTCATTTTAAACACAAGTTAAACATCAACTCATATGACCATTACAGTTAGTGGTTTACTTTATTAATCTTTCTTAAAAACTTCTTTTTGATATATTACGGAAAACTATTTTATGTGCCCACTAAATCATTGAGTCAATTTCCTGAATAACAAATTATCTTGCCTCTCTAGTCTGTGGGGTCAATTTTCCATTACATTAATGAAAGAGATTTTCCTCATTTTACAAAAATGGGCCATCAGATTTATCTTGATTACCGATCTTAAGTCCACCACTTTTACAAGTCTAATTAACAAAACTAGTCCCTTTAAATAGTGGTTGCATTATATAATAAAAACAATGTAAAAAACATTTTTATCTGCAGTGCATTCCTTCTCCAACGTAAAGACGTGTTTTATCCTCGATACAGTTACAGTGACTCTAAATGTAAAGGGAAAGTTTAAAAAAATAACACTGAAAATGTCTTCGAAAATATTACGGCCGTCATGAAGATGTGATGGGAAACCGTTTATAACCTCCATCGTAACCTTATAGAATAACCGGGGAATGGAAGTGATCGACCTGCTGGATAATGCACCCTAAATGGAACGTTACACAGCGCCATAATCGCCTGCTTTTCCCCCTTTTCATCCCTCCTTTCCTCGACCCCTTTTTATTTTTTTTTTCGTTCTTTATTCGTCGTTTTTTGGGAAAGTATGAAAGTTGTTTTGAGTCGTCGGGACCGATCGAGCGCGTTATTACTGCAGGTGGAACTGTCGGCTCTGGAAAAGAGGTCGGCAATTTTCTTGCATGTCTCTGACATCTAATCACCGGGCTAGAAGTAATATTTCGAAGGCAAACACACAACAAAGTTAAGTAAAATGCGAGGGTTCGGGACCTCGGGATCCATTAAAACGAAGAATATTTCGAAAAATTCTGTTTTTCTTTTTCTTCTGTTTTTTTTAAGCTTCTTGTTTGTTAGTTTTTGGAGGTGTTTTACTTTTCCGATTTAGCAATTTTGCTGGAATTTACCCAATTGGCCCGATTTAGTATTTCATACTCATTGATGTTTCTGTTTTTATGCCAGCAAAGAATTCGACCAATGGTTATAAATAAATAATTCATTTAATTTGATATGAATGTTGGTGTTTGATTATAAATATGGTAATTGTTATGACGTTTCAAGTTCTAAATTGTAAATGGAAGTTATAACTTAATTAAAATTTCAGTGATGTCATTTAAATACATTTAATACGTAGTGATTTTTATTCTTAACGACATCTAATAGCCTTTGTCAAATGAAATGAAGTTTTTAAATTTTCTGTCGAAACAAAATTCTTGTTTAAAAGTACTCATTTTACTCACAAATTAAACATACAGTAATATGAACACTACTGTTAGTTATTTACTTTATTAATCTATTTAAAACTTTTGTGCGATATATTTAGCAAAATTCTATATTGGGTTTTTGAAGAAAATGATGCTGAAGAATATTAAAAAAAGGAAATAAATAGTACATTAAATTTGCTAATATTATCTGTTTGTGTTAAAACTATATTATTTCAATTCATCATTTTAGACTAATAAAATACTTAGGATAATAAAACATCCAATTTATAAAATATGTCGATTTAAATTCTATTGTATTAATATTTACGCATCATTTAATGTAATAAATGATATAAAGAATAAGATTATATTGATA
>BPLR01018353.1:0-59864 GCA_021605095.1 Caerostris extrusa | reverse complement strand
GTTACGTATTGCTTTCTTCCATAATAAATATATAACTCTCCGACATGCATAAGACATGCTAGCTTCCCTTTTGTTTTATTTTAATAATAAAAATATTTCGTATTTTTGCTGAAGTCGAAAACTTTTCATCATCTTCTTTTCTGCTAATTTCTCGTTAATTTGCGCTTCGCTTTCCAGTAATGTGCCAGAACTAATTTGCCGCTAATTATTATTTTAATGACAGTGATCTACAATATTGTAATTACCGCTGGGATCTTTTCACCGCCATTCTGCTCAAAACTCATTAATGCTAAAATTAATTTGAGAGGCTTTCGGCTTCCATTAAAACGGAACGAAATTTAAAATGTCACGTGATAGATGGAAATATTTTCTGTATATACATTACGCGCATGTATTCTGTAGAAAATATTTCGTGTGATCCTGCATCTACTTTTGCTTGAAAGCTATACACACATTAAAAATGGTACCAGCAAAAGTTTACATTATAGCAATTTGTTTTTTAAGCATGTGTAGCAGAAAACGTAACCATGAAATTAAACAAACATTTTTGCTCTGGTGAACATAAGAACTTTAATTTTACAAATAATCCTTTTTACTTCTTTTCTCCCTGGTACGTAATAAAAAATTGAAGATCCGGAATCTACAGGTATGCAGCACCGATTTGGATTTGTGCAATACTGACCCTCATTTTTCCATCACCCTCAATCCTTTCAAGCCAAATGTGATTTGAAAGTTGTTTTCCCTTCATATAAAAGGAAAGAGTTTTATCTATGTATCTCTCTCTTCCCACCCAAACAGGTGATAATAAATTAAAAACCAGGCTTCAAAATGCGCTGGCTAAAAAGAAACCTACCCTCTGTCACAATGGTCTCAAACTGAATCGAAGACATTTGAAAAAAAAAGCTCTCTCTCACCCCTGATTTTTCCCTCCAATTTGATATGACTCATAGCGTGGATGGGCCTCTTTCACCCGTCAGTAGGAAGGTCGCAGTGAAATCGCGCCTTGTCATGCCCGCCAAAAATGACCAATCGCCAATATGTGCAATACATGCTAATATTGTTAAGTTGCTCTTGATCTCAAAATAGCATTGGCAGCCGAATTACCTTTCTTTGCTGCTTACAGCACCATCTATTAATACACTTGGATTTCTTTGATGCCGTACTGCTTCCTCTCTCTCACACCAGTTCAAATTTGGAATCATTGTGAAGAGTGCCTTTCTTTACAGCATTTTGAAAGTGGGGACTTTAATATAATCACCCTGTATTTTTTTAACAAATGGTGAATTTATGCCTTTCTTTTTTTGTTTTCAATAAGAAATTCCGCTATTGAATTTGAATCTCTACAACCTTGAAATAACGCCTTAACTTTCACTGAAATGCCCTGACAACCCTGGAGAAAATTGATGCTTTTTTTTTTTCTGTTGGTACTTTTATCATTTATTTAATCTTCTTGAAACAGGGATTTCATTGATGTGGATTTCCATTTGGTTAGCTCTTACAGACATGTGGTGGCAAGCAGCGCTAACAGCAAATGTAATGTGTGTGAAAGAAGAAATTTTTTTTTATTCGATTCCTTTTCTTTTAACTGGCTAAAAGGAGCCTTTTAAATTTCTACCTAATGATCGACAAAGAACTATCACAGATGGTTACATTTTAGCTTTCTTAAGATAAAAAGTGCAATGAACAAACTTAGGCCGTTTATAACGCTCTGAGCTTGAGCTTCAGACCACAGGAGAGAAATATCAGCCACAAGAGCCGATACTTGATAATGACTGCTAAAATGACTCTAAGGTGCACTGATGATGGGACCCACTCCGGTCTTATTATTCTTTCTTGGCACTGTCATACACCACACATGTCTTCACCTCCCTCCTCTACGTCGTAACGTCCACTCCCTTTGCAAATTATTCCCACACATGTGACCTAGCCCTCTCCTTAAATTATTACCCTCTGCTTACGCCTCCCTGGTATACTACACAACGAGTGCCATAGGAAAATTACCTGAGCTGTCGCAGAGCTCTAGTCAATAGTACCCCACTACAGAGCTACAATATGCACGTAAGCTGTACCTAGACTGCTGTAGCTGATCATGTACTGAAAAATGACTATGACTAACTTGATCTTTCCTCGGCACCTCAACGCAACATGTGGTCCACTCCCCTCGTAAAAATCTCTTCTTTAAAGCTGAAATGACTAAAGAGCAAATATTGGAATTGCTAGCAGATTCAAATTCCGCTTTAAATCATTTATAGTTTACTTCTGAAAAGTCAAAGAAACCGTAAATACTAATACTTTTTAAGAAAATACAATAAGGGTGAAAGATCAATATTCACAATCGTCAGTGAAATAAAACTCATCCCTGAGTCAACAGCTCAATGACCTTGCAATACAGTGGACGATGCTGATGTCGCTTTATCGAATGCAACCACCATGTAGGACAATGGGGATATGCAGATATTGGAGTCAGATGCATATAGTTTTCCAGTCATGCCCTAATCGTCCGGTACTAGTTCACTCACATGCGCAATTTATCCTGGTCCGATGAGCCGACTGAGCTCGCTCCTGTGCCACAGTTTTTGGGTTCCTGAGTCCCGCAGCTACAACACATAGAATAAACAAAACCATAACAAAATGGTTGAATTTAAGGGAACCGGGTAGGGTATTAACCCGGTATGGAATCTGACGTTTTTCTACTCTGATAAGAGGATGAACCGATTTTGATTTTCTTCCTTGGTTTAAAAGTAGACTCGAAGGCGATTTTGTGGTAAAAATATTTCTGCATTAACGATTGAAAGAATCTGTTGAAATTCTTCTGGTGCCGCACTCATAATACCTGCAAATGAGTCAAAGTTACTCATAAAGATCTCTCATGATCTCACCCCATGCACACTTGCACAGGTACAAGCTATAGAGAAATTTACATAAACAACTATTGCTTACAAAAAGTAAGACCAATTTTCAATTAAAATTTCCCGGCCATATGTGGTATTTCAATTTTTTTTTCTTTTTAGGTTGCTGGCACTGTCCTTTACATCTGTGTGGTGTGACGTCAAATGTTCATTAGCGTTTGAGTTACGCGTTTTGAAAATGCTAAAACTAATTCCGCGATTTTTGAAATGTCTGAATTCATCAATCAACAGAACTGCATGAAATTTTGTTAGCGGAAACGTATAGAATGGCAGAAGGTATTCGGTGGTGAGCATTCCTGTATCGAAAAAAAAATGTTTAAAAGTGGTAGAAACAGCTCCAAGAAAAGAGGCAGAGAACGCGTTGAAGATCAAGAGCCCTCTGGTCGACCCTCCACCTTATCCGACGAAGTTCACGTCCAAATTAAATTTTGGTGCTTGCAAACCATCCATTTACAATTAGGTACCTTGCTGATGATGTTGGAATTTCAAAATTCTATTTTAAAAGATGTTTTGGGTCTCAAACGCTTCAAATCTCGATTGGTACCGAAAAACACTGAATGCACCTGCTCACACTGCATTGATCCTTAGTGACTTTCTTTTCAAAAGAAAACTCATATTGTTCCACAAACCGTATTCACCTAATTTAGTATCGTGCCCACAGACGTCTTATTCCCTATACTCAAAGACCACTCGGGGACACCGTTTTGAGTCGATTGAAGAGACATTTCAAAAATCGCCGGAATCAGTTGTAGCGTCTCACAAAGCTAAGCGTAACTCAAACACCTAATGAATATGTTGACGCCAATTTTCACACAGATGTCAAGAACAGAGTCAACAACCCAAGAAAGAAAATAAATTGAAATACCATATACCCGGAAATTTAAATTGAAAATGGGTCTTACTTTTGGACATAGTGGTATAGGAAGTCGAATGGAAATTAGTGCATTAGCATAGTAAAAAGAATCTAAAAACAATATTCAACAAAAAATGTTCTCAAGCGTTTTCCATAGCAACCACCATTGGCGTCTTCCGTTCTTATCTGCATGGACATGACGTCACGTGTGCTGTCCATTAAAGCTAAATTGAGTTAATTAAAAATGAAGTAGTTGTTCTTCCGTCGTAAGAATTTTTCTACCTGAAAATTTAATTTGGAAATTGAAAGCTCTAAAAATTAATATCGAAAGTCTTACAAGAGAACCCACAATTAAATAACATTTATGGCCTTTCATTACCAGTTTTGAGAAGAAAGTTATTTTCAGATATAGGTGTTCGATCGACTTTTTGTACTTCAGGTTTTAGAATTTAATGCAATTTTTGCAATGAGTCGAAAAGAGATGTTTTATTCTTCTTAAATTTACTGGTAAATAGCTAGATTGGTATTACTTCTTCTTCTTTTAGTCCAATCTGCGCCAAAATTATATATTTATATATAGAGAGAATCTATATATGTGTATATACAGGAGGATTATAATATAACTGAAGAAGGGGGAAGTTCGGTACGGCATCAAACATAGTTCAAACTGTATTAATACACACTGTAAGCGGCATAAAGAAAGTAAAATTTGGCTGCCAGTGAATTTTGCTACTGAAAACAATTTTGAATCAAATTTGGCATGAATTGCACAGTAAAAAACCAACTGTATCGTTCAATGCGCTCGGTTGTTTCGGTTTTTGACGGAAAAATGACTTCCAAGTCATTCAATAGTTGTGACACTGTGAGTGGAAAGCCCATCCACCACGGCAAGGTCATACCAATTGGATGGGAAAAACCGGTGGAACTTTTTTTCTTTGATGCCTTACCATTTCCCCCATCTTCAAGTATCTTCAGTTCAAATTTGAACTCATTGTATTTCTTTTTTTACAGCATTTTGAAAGTGGTACTTGTATATATATGTATTATATGTATATATATATACATGTGTGTGTGTTTGTCTGCGTAATAAAATAAATATATATATACATCCTTTAAAATGTATTAAATTAAATGAGTCAAAAAGATTTCAATATTTGAGCGTCCTTTTGATAATTTTCAATTTCACTCTTTTCCTTTTTCTTTATAATAACTTTTGAAATTTGCAAAGAGACATTTTGGACACCCTATATTATAATATTATATTTTCATTCTATGTAAAGAAATGGCACTTATAGATATTCAAAGAGTTTTTTTGTATGCCCGCTACGCGGCCTATTCAAATCTGTTCATCTCTGAAGTAACAGAGTCATCTGAAAGCATTGCGTCTGCTACGGAAAGTCTACCGAATCAACATAGCTAAATAAAAGTTTTAATGACCAAGAAAAGATCGAAGGATCAGAGGCCCCGAAAACACTTCCGATAACGATACAATAAACTTGCGATCGATTTTCCGATACTCTTTACATTAACCTTTCAACTACTGCCAAGAAAAAAAAAAGAGAAGACATTTTCGCACTCACTGACTTTGTCGAGTCTCAAAAGGTTTATTGCTCAATGTGTTTATTACATGCCAGTTCCAGAGGATTGCTTTGTTTTTACCTTTTATGTTTATTAAATATATGCGACGGAAGATAGCACGTATAAAATATTTAGGTTTATTTATTTATGAATATTAGAAAATAACAACAAGTAAGATATTGTTTAAAAAAATTTACAAAAATTAAATGTTTATGTTTTCCATCCTAAAAGCTAATGAAATAAACTATTTTTTGTTGACCATCAGTGTGGTTTCATGTTCTATGTATGCTACTACTACTACACCACACCAGATCACTGTGCGTAGAGTTGAGTTGCCCCTTTACAGTTTAGCAAGAATGTGGATGAGAAGTCTGATTGGGCTCTATGACGTTCTACGGCCGTACGGGACCGGAACCTTGGCACCTAGTGCCAGAGTGCTAACCACTCAGACATTTCCACCCATTGACGAAGGTATGCTACAGTGAGCATTTCTTGATGGGCTTCATGCAATTCATGATACCCTTATAAAAATGTATTGGGACCTGATGGCCGAGAGGCTAATGCTCTGGCGCTCGGTAGCACGGATTTCGGATTTGATTCCCGGTGGTGGTGCCATGGATGTTTGTTGTGGTTCGGAATCCACTTTAAGTCGTAGGTCCTGGTCTCGCATGACGGTAGAGCGTCACAGAGCCCGATCAGATTATTATTCCTATATCATTCCCAAACTGTAAAGGAGCAACTCAGCTCTAGGCATAGTGATGGGGTTTAGCATGAAAATGTATTGAATTAGATGAGACAAAAAGATTTAAATATTTATGTCTCCCTTTTGATATTATTTAATCTGTTCTTTCATTTGTCTTTTTAATAACTTTTTACATATTGTAAAGAAAGATTTTGGACACTCTGTATTATAATATTATATTCTGTTGTTGTTTGTTTCTAATGCAGCTGGCAATACAAAGACAGTTATTCTTTATGCCACAAGCAAGGGCTGCACCGCTGTTACTCACTTAGCACTACCCAGGGGGCACGTGTAGCTTGAAGCTAGTAACACTAACCTCACAACGCTCTACGATCTTATTAGATCGGCGGGACATACGGTTTATAGTGGATTCCGAACATAATATTATATTCTTATTCTATGTCAAGAAATGAAAAACATACAGATATTCGAAATAGTTTTTGTATATGTCCGCTATGCGGACTATGCAAATCTGTTCATCTCTGAAGTAAAAGAATCTTTATTTGAACCCATGGCATCTGCTACTGAAAGTCTACAGAATCAGCATACCTAAATAAAATTTTAATGACCAAGAAAAGATCGAAAGATCCAGAGAGCCCCGAAAATACTTCCGATAACGATACAATAAACTTGCTATCGATTTCCGATGCTCTTTAACTTTCAACTACTGCCAAGAAAAAGAGAAGACATTTTTCACTCTCTCACTTTGTCGTGTCTCAAAAGGGCTGAATTGTTTATTGCATCTGTTTGTGTGGCTTGTTTTTGTTTTTACTTTTCTGTTTATTAAACACATTCGACGGAAGACAGCACATATAAAATATTTGCGTTTTACTTATGTGTAATTGTTAGAAAATAACAACAAATAAGATATAATTAAAAAAAAATTTACAAAAATAAAATCGCTCCTGTTTTCCAACCTAAAAGATGGTGTAATAAACTATTTCTTATTGACCGTTAGTGTAGTTCGCGTGTTCTAAGTATGCTACTACTACTACTACTACTACTACTACTACTACTACTACTACTACTACTACTACACACCACACATCACTGTGCCTAGAGTTGAGTTGCCCCTTACAGTTTGGGAAGAATGTGGGTAAGAAGTCTGATTGGGCTCTATGACGCTCTGCGGCCGTACGAGACCGGGACCTCTGGCACCGAGTGTCAGAGAGCTAGCCACGGCCATTGCCACCCATTGACGTAGATCTGCTGGAGTAATCCTAGCAAAAGTATTTTCTTGATGGACTTCATGCAATTCATATTACACTTATAAAAATGTATTGGGACCTGATGGCCGAGTAGCTAGCTCTGGCGCTCTGTTCCACAGATTTGGGATTCGAATCCCGGTGGTGCCATGGATGTGTGTAGTGGTTTGGAATCCACTTTAAGCCGTAGATCGTATCGTATCACCGTAGAGCGTCACACAGCTCAATCAGACTTCTCACCCACAACCTTCCCAAACTGTAAAGAGCAACTCAGCTCTAGGCACAGGAATGTCATGTGGTGTAGTATTAGTAGTATAAAAATGTATTAAATTAAATGAGACAAAAAAAGATTTAAATATTTGTGTCTCCTTTGATAATTTTCAAGGAGTTCTTTCATTTGTGTTTATAATAACTTTTTAAATTGTAAAGAGACATTTTGGACACTCTGTATTACGATATATTTTTATTCTATGTAAAGAAAATGGCACATATAGATATTCGAAAGAGTTTTATTGTATGCCCGTCACGTGGCCTACGCAAATTCGACGAGAGTCTTATTTGAACGCACTGCATCTGCTACCGAAAGTCAGAATCAGCATAGCTAAATAAAGTATTAATGACCAAACAATGAATCACTACTACTACACCACACCGCATCACTGTGCCTAGAGCTGAGTTGCTCCTATACAGTTTGGGAAGGATATGGGTGAGAAAAAGTCTGATTGGGCTTTTGTGACGTTCTACGGTCCTACGGCTTAAAAATGGATTCGAACCACTACAAACATCCATAACACCATCGGGAATCAAACCCGAAACCTGTGGTATCGAGTGCCAGAGCGCTAGCCACGCGGCCATCAGGTACCTTTGTAACGTCTACTGCAGTTCGTTTTCAAAATATTTTATATATTTAATAGACATGATAGTGAAAAAGAATGTTTTTATGACGCATCGTAGTTCGACGCATTGTTGTTCTAATGCAGCTGGTGAATACAGAGACAGTTAAACTTTATTTCATAAGAAAGGGCTGCACCGCTGTTACTCCCTTAGCACTACCCAGAAGGCACGTGTAGCTTTCAATATATTTCTACGGACCGGAGTAACACTACCCCCACAACACTCTACGAGCGTATTAGACCGTGACCCACGGTTTAAAAGTGGATTCGAACATAATATTATATTCTTATTCTATGTAAAGAAATGACACATTCAGATATTAAAAATATTTTTTCTGTATGTCCTCCAAAGGCCTATACAAACCTGTTCAGTCTTATCTGAACGCATTGCATTTGCTGCTGAAAGTCGACAGAATCAGCATAGCCAAATAAAGTTTTAATGACCAAGAAAAGATCGAATTACCGAGAGAGCCCTGAAAACACTTCCGATAACGATACAATAAACCTGTTATCGATTTCCGATACTCTTTACATTAACCTTTCAACTATTGCCAAGAAAAAGAGGAAGACATTTCTCACTCTCTCACTTTGTCGTGTCTCAAAGGGCTTCAATGTGTTTATTGCATCCGGTTCAGTGGATTATTGTTTTGTTTTTTTACTTTTTGTTTATTAAACACCTTCGATGGAAGATAGCACATATAAAATATTTAAATTTTACTTATGTATCAATATTAAGAAAATAACAATAAGATATTATTAAAAAAAAAAAAAATTGTCTTCCGTCCTAAAAGTTAGTGAAATATTCTACTTCTTGTTGACCATCAGTGTGGTTCTCGTGTTCCATATATGCATACCGCGAACAACCACTGATGGACGATGAGGGTGGACATTATTTTCCTGGATAGTTTGTCGTTTTCAAGTTTGGTTTGTCGCTATACGATCATTTTTGCATATTTTGGGCTAACTAGACCGGGACTACAAATTAACATGGATTCCAGGAAACACTCACAAACATCCATGCCACCGCCAGGATTCTAAACTAAAGCCTGTGATACCAATGGCCAGAGCGCTAGCCAATTGGTCATCAGGTTGTGGAAGAACTTTCAGGAGTAATTGCTATACATTTACAGAACATATGGGGGAATCCTGGGAACTTTCATAAGGCATTCTGACTATCAATGCAAAGTTTTTAACCCCAGTTGTTGTAATCGCTATCGAGTCTCCTAGTTTCTGAAAAAAATAATTGCAATAAGCCATACTGGTGGCAGCATGCCAGCTGTCGATGATACCAATGGTCCTCGAGTGAGGAAGGAAACACACTGGTGAGAAAATATAAGAATTATAGGAAATCTGTAATGTCTTATAAGAATAATATATTACAAAAATATAATGAAATCTGTGATATTTTATACCCTTCAGGGCAAATCTGTACAGTTATCTGTACAGTGTACACATTTATAGATATTCGAAAGATGTTTTATTACGTATGTCCAACACGCGGCCTATGCAAATCTGTTCATCTCTGAAGTAAAAGAAACTTATCTGAACGCATTGTATCTGCTACTGGAAGTCTACAGAATCTACATAGCTAAATAAAGTTTTAATGACCACGAACAAATCCAGAGAGTACTGACAATGAAAACACTTCCGATAATGACACAATAAACTTGTTAATCGATTTCCGATACTCTTTACCTTAACCTTTCGACTACGGCGAAGAAAAAGAAGACATTTTCACCCTCTGACTTTCTCGTGTCTCAAAAGGGCTTCAATGTGTTTATTGCATACGGTTCAGTGGATTGTTCTGTTTTTTTTTTTTATGTTTATTAAATTCACTTGACCGAAGATAGTACATATATAATATTTGCGCTTTACTTATTTATGAATATTAGAAAATAAAAACAAATAGGATATTATTCAAAAATTTTTTAAAAAGCAAGAATAGTTCCTGTTTTCTGCCCCAAAAAGCTGGCGAAATAAACTATTTCTTGTTTTACTAACTAATTAAATCTTTTTATAGTTATTTTCTTCCTTGGCGCAATAGTCCCACTGTGGGTCAAGGCAAATTTCGAGACAGGAGATGTTTTTACTTTATAAGCGATAAGGTTGTCAGACCTACGCTCAACAGTCATATTAGACTAGAAACTAGAGTTTAAAGTGGATTCCAAACCATTACAAACATACATGACAGCACGAAACCTGGGGCCTTGAACGTCAGAGCGCTAGTCACTTGGTCATCAGGGCCACAGTTACTTAATAAATGGTATCATTTTTGGTTGAGAATATATTTGCTTGTAGTTAAATATAAAGTTCTATCAAATGCCAAAAAAAAAAATAGTTCTTAAAAGTTTAGATAAAATAAATTAGAGTAATTTTAATAAAAAAATGAAATTGAATTGGGCTGAAAATAACTACTTTCACTCCAATGGGCATCTAATCTTTAATCCAAGGCACTTTTCAAAACCATCCACGCATATCGATAACTTGACAGCATTTTAAGCTTAAAATATCGATTGGGGACATAAAAACATCGATTGTGAAATCAAGCGTTCGTCTTTGAAAGGAGATGATCTATGAGCTCTTTCTTATGAGCATTAATAAGGATTCCCACTCTCTAATTTCAAAGCCCAACGTTTGAATTCTGATAAGCATATCATGTCTTTCATGGTTTCCCATAAGTAAGTACATCACCTTATCATTGCTTATCTTACAACTTTTAATAGGATCATTAGTAAATGCTTGCGAAAGATGGAAGCCTTGGAAATGGATTAGTTTCAAAGTCAGAAGACTTAGTGGTGTATTTATAATTATCTTTGAATCAGGTATTGTTTAGTTTTCCCCTCCTTAAACACTGTCAGAACTATTTATTTTATGTTGGTTTAACAGCTGAAAAAATAGCTTAATTCAATTCCTACTATTAGTTCACACTCTCCCTATATATATCTTGTTCAAATTTTCAATCGGTAATAAAATACTTTTATTCGTCCACTCAAGTTCAAATACATTTTTTAAACTTCTAGTGGGTGACACTGGTTGTTAATACAGTTTTTTAAATATTAATTCATTCATTTAATTTAATTAATTAATTTTAGTTTTTTTTAGATTTAAGTTGCATGTATCTAATAATAGATGGCCTCAGATGTAAGAGGAAAATTTCAACTAAAAGTACGAATTGTCTTTAAAATTTTTTTTTATATATTACTTGTTTTTTTCCATTATCCTACCAATACATTTTAATTATTGTCGATTGCTGTCTTGCTGTGTGTGTTTTTTGTTCCTTCTCTGTGTGAGATCCTTATTGTAATGGATGGATTTCAATAAAGCCTTTTCAAATTTGTGGAAAAGACAAATTTCTTCTGATACCGGAAAAATGTATTAAAAAATAATTAGTTACTCATGTTATTTTTTTTTTATTACAACTAGGCAATTTTGCATTTTTTTAGATTTAATTTTGAGTTTTTTTCTGACTGATGCCAATGCCAGTGGGAAAATTTTATGAAACTTTATTTTTATTTTTGCAAACTATAGCAACATGCAAAGTTATAACATAGAAAAAAAAATTTCATGTATCTGAGAAGTAATCATTTTGTTTTGAGGTAATTTTTTAAATAATTTTTTTTTGTTCTGCATGTCAACATTTTTTGTACTAGAGCGAAAAATTTTATATATATATATTTTTCTAATTCATTTAAATTCCCTTCAGTGCTGTACGTACTTGATGTACCAAAAGCCAGAGCGCTATCCACTTGGCTACCAGGTTTTTTTTTTGGTAGAGGACAGGATGTTCTGTGTTAATCTGATAACTGGCATCTTTATCTCTGGGTCGTAAGGGCAAACCCTGGTCTTCGTCACTAGCAAAAATAATGTTTTAACAAACGTTGGTCCTTCTGGCAATTTTTAAAAAACATTCGGCTGCAGTCACACTGCCTGTTATGAATTCCAGTGACTGGTGGCCTTGAGCCCTTCCCTAAAGCGGATTAGTGAAATGTAAACATGTTTTCACACTTTTGCAGTTTGCCACTTAAGCCCTGGTTCATTTCTGCAAATATTTATTATTTGAATGAATCAGCATTTTCTTTTTAGTCTTGATGGAGCCGGCATTTTCTTGATTTAGTTTTATTAAATGTTCATCAAATATTTATGCTGTGACATAAACGATGCTATCTACGAACTGACTAAAAAAGTAAAAAAGAAGATTGAATAAATGATTGGATTATAATTTGCTGATGTAATTTTTTTTCTTTTTCCTTGAAAATTATATTTTTAATCTCTTGTGCAATACTTTAGGTTTAAAGTTCTTTTTTTTTTCAATTCTTTCTATTATTCTCACACTTTCCTATAATATATATATCTTGTTCAAATTTTTAATCGTTCATAAAATATTTTTTATCCATCAAGTTCAAATACATTTTTTTAACTTGTAGTGAATGACACTGGATGTGAATACAGTTTTTCAAATATTAATATCACTAATTAAATTTAATTAATTAATTTTAGTTTTTTACATTTAAGTTGCATATATCTACAATGAAAATTTGCTAGATTTTTAAAATTTTGAATTTGATTTGAAATTATTTATAAAATACTTTCTAAAGAGATTTGAAAACTTGGGCCTGATGACCGAATGGCTAGAGCTCTGGCGTTCGGTACCACAGGTATCGGGTTCAAATCCCGGCTTTGCCATTCTTGCTTTTGTAGTGGTTCGGAATCCACTTTAAGCCGTGGTACCGGTCCTAATAGGATCGTAGAGCGCTGTGTTCACATTGTTACTCCTGTGTCCGTGGCTTACCATTTCAAGTTAACGCGCCTCCTGGGTAGTGCAAAGTGAGTAACATTTTCAGTGCAGCCCTTATGGCGAAAGATCACGGTCTGTTTTATGGTGCCAGCTGTATTAGAAGAAAAAAAAATATTGAAAACAAAATTTGAGAATTTACTTTAAAAAAAAAAATCTTTTATATAACTTTTTTATGTATTTGAACCAAATGAGCGCAATGTAAAAATTATTTTGTGATTATTCCTGTGAAATGTGTTTAGAGATTTTGACAGTGATCAAAATCCTGTGATTATTATTGTGTTTTTGAGATTGTGATTGAGAAACTTTATCATATCACGGACTTAAAAGCGAAAATTTTTTTCTCATGTAAAAACAAACCATTGAATTACTAATATTTATGAATAATTACTTCTAAAATAATCTAAAAATAATTATCCCTAATGAAAATTTGCTATTTTTAACATTTTCCTTTCCCGATTTGAATTTAAAAAAAAAAAAAAATGGGGGAAAAAACGCTCCTTGTCTAATTACTTTTAGAGCAAACAAACCCTCAGGGATATTTCAGTTTAAATCTCATTAGCGCTCTCCTAAGTGAGACTTCCGAATTTCCATTCTTGCTTTTGGAGTAGACGTGCGTTTTTATCTCTTTTTAAAAAGCACCCTGCGGATAGGAAAGTCTAATCCGACGTAAAGTAGTTTGCATTCTTTTAGTGGTGTGTTAGCTCAAAGGTGTTTCCAATTTTTTCTGAAACTGGAACTTTTGTGTTTGTGTGTTTTTGAAAACAGTTTTGAGTTACTTTGTTTTTAATTTTATTGGTATTTATAACGTTATCTTTTAATAGTGATTATAGACTACAAATTTTAATTTTAACAATAAGCGTAACTTGGGTCCTGATGGCCGTGGGACTAGAGCTCTGGTGCTCGGCACTACAAGTTTCCGGTTCGGGTCCCGGCGGTGCCATGGATGATTATAGGGATTCGGAATCACTTTAAACAGTAAGTCCCAGTATAACAGCATGTAGCTTGAAGATAAGCTACATGCACCTCCTGGGTAGTGCTATGTGAGGAACGTCTGTGCAGCGCTTGCCTTAAGGCATCGAAGACAACTGTCTAAGTGTTTGCCAGCTGCATTAGAAAAAAAAAAACAATAAATGTAAAAGACAATTTCTAAAAATTAAAATAATAGTCTCTTAAATAATTTAGTCTTTTTTTCCAATTGAAATTATACTGAAAATAAAATGTTTTTAATTAATCATTAACACAGCAATCATTTGCTAATTCAATGAACCTTTTTCACCAGCGTTTCGAAAAATTCATTTGGCTATTGCTTTGGAAAAATATTTATTTTCATTTCATTCTCTTTTGAAGTTACGTTTCTTACAACTTAAGTTACAAATTTCGAAAAGGATGGTGATCTGTTGGAGCGAGGTCAGGAGAATAGGGGAAGAATCACACACATTTCAGCCAACTTCTCTTGAAAGACTCTTAGTCACTTTTGAAGGTTGGGGTTCGGCATTTTTATGCAGCAGAATCACTCCTTTTATATCAACAAGTAAAGATTCGTTTAAACTGACATTAAACTTCAGTGGTTATTGTTCGTGGATTGTCACCTAACAACTCATAATAAAACATTTCTCTCATATCTCAAATTACCCAAAAATCTTTTTAAATGTAGAGCACTTCGAGAGTGGTATATAGACCAGCGCTTTGTCCTTTTCATTATTTTAAAGAACCCAACTGATGTATCATAGAGAATTAGAAGTTGAATCGGACTTATCATGGTTTAAAATTATCCGGACAGCACCTTGACATGACACATGGCATCAACTGTTGACATGCCATTTCTTTATGAATCTTACAGCGCCATCTATTAATACACTTTGAAACTTTTTGATGCCATACAGATTCTCCCTTCTTCAGTTCAAATTTGTACTCATTGTGACGAGTGGTTCTTTCTTACAACATTTTGAAAGTGGGACCTTAATTATTATAACCCTTTATATTTATATATATATATATATATATTTTCATTGAACAGTAAGATTTTTTTGTTTTGTTTTGGCGAACCAACTACATAAAACTAAAAATATAATAAATAATAAATAACACTATATATATGCATAATTATTTATATATATATAAATTTATGTATATGAATGAATGTATAGATAAGTGAATAAAACAGTTTTCGATTAATATTTATAATTTACATATATGTACGTGATTACTTAGTTTTAGCGATATTTCTTGATAAAGCAAATTTCGTGGAAATATTACGCAAAGGATATCCTTCATTGTAATTATGTATTCTTTACACTTTAAATTTTAAAAGTGTTCTATTCATGTATGATACAATGGACAATATTTGCTTTAAAACAGTGCATTTGATTCCTTTTTAAAAGGGCATAAAACCCTTTTATATTCTACTTGCTTTTATCCATCAGTTCTAGCTACAATATTTAAGATTAAATTCCTTTTTTAAACAAAATCATTCAACGAAACATAATCCTTTTTTTTTTTTTTTTTTCATTCTTTTAAAAATCGTTTCGGTTGCCAATTTTTATGAGCAAATCTTCTATAAAAGCAAATAGTTCCTTACTAAGCATAAATGTTTAATTTGTTGAACGAGGCATAAAAAAAGCAAGGTTAAAAATAAAAGTAAAACAGTGAAAATAATTTTAAAATTTTTCTAAACAGATAGTGGGCAAAAAATAACATTCCGTGTAAAAATTAAATTTGAAAAAAAAAAAAAAAAAAAAAAAAAAAAAAAACGAACTCCATACGTGGTTCACAATGAAAGAATTTATTTTTATGAAGTAAAAGTTGTATTTTTAATTTATTTAAGAATAACTTTACCAACTAATTGTCAAGAGACGAAAAATTAAATTTATTTATTATTTTATAATTATGCAAAGTATAATTAAATGACAAAGACAAGTAGACAAAACTAACAAAAGTACATTAAAGTAGCACAAAGAAATTAGCAAAATACAATACATTTATTAATTATACAAAGTATTATATTTATTTCTTTGAATTCATGATAAAATACACTGAAGTGACAAAAGTCATGGGATACAATATCGTGTCGGCCCTCCTTTCGCCCGGCGAAGTGCAGCAACTCGACGTGGCATGGACTCAACAAGTCGTTTTTCTGCAGGAATATTGAGCCATTGTCTCGATAGATGTCCATAATTGTGAAAGCGTTGATGGTGCAGGATTTTGGGAACGAACAGACCTCTCGATGATGTCCCATAAATGCTCGATGGGATTCATGTCGGGCGATCTAAGTGGCTTCATTCGTTGGAATTGGTTCTTCAAACAATCGGACAACAGTTGTGGCCCGGTGACATGGCGCATGTCATCCATAAAATTCGTTGTTTGGGTACATGAAGTCCATGAATGGCTGCAAGTGATCTCAAGTAGCTGAACATAAGCATTTTCAGTCAATGTTCGGTAGTCGCAAAGGACCAAGTCCATGCCATGAAAAAATTCCTTTTTAAAAAACCACCAGTCAACAAAATACATTTGGGTCCATGGCTTCGTGGGGTCTTTTTTTTATCAGCTTTACCAACTGAAATCGTGAAAAAAGGCCCCGGTTTTCCATTCATCTAACCAAATCCGATATTCACGTGCCCACGAAGAAGCGATGTCGTTCTGTCAGTAAAGGCACCCGAGTCGGTCTTCTGCTGGAATAGCCCAAGAGAATAATTCAAATTTCTCCGAAGTTCTAAAAAAATATTTTGTACGTCCCAAAATTTCTGCGGTTATTTGAAGTGTTGCTTGTCTGTAAATTTACGACTCTTTGCAGACGTCGCCGGTCTTCGTTAAGTGCAGGCGGTCGACCAATGGTGGGATGTTATGCCTGAAATTTCATACTCTCGGCAAACTCTTGAACAGTGGATCTGGGAATGTTGAATTCCCTAACGATTTCCGAAATGGCACCCATGCGTCTAGCTCCAACTAATATTCCGCGTTCAAAGTCTGTTAATTCCCGTCGTGCGGTCATCATCACGTCAAAACCTCTTCACATGAATAAAGTAGAACAAAATGAAAGCTCTGACAAAATACAATATTTATTAATTTCTACGCGATGCCTTTGTTTCATCTGAAAATTTGCATAAATCCCTTGATTTTGTCACTTCAATGTATGAAATGTTTTCCCGCTACTGCTGTTTTTTATTCAATATACAGTAGAACCTCTGTAAGTCGAATTTCAAGGGAGACGCCAAATAATTCGACTTATAGAGTTTTCGACTTACGCGGATTTTGTAAGGAAATATTCGACTTGTAGACGTTTAGATTCTTTCTAACTCATTTTGAGTTAGAGAGGTAAAATAAATAAAAATTAAGGTTACAGAGATAATAATCATGTTTATTTGCAACTTAAAAGTTATATTATGTACTACAATAAAAAAATAAAAATAATTCCGAAACAACCTTAAAATTAAAAATATTATGTATTAAAAAAGTCAGTTATTTATTATTTTTTTATTTAGACAATTCGATCGTTCTCTAGAGTTCAAATGAAATCAATAGCAATAATAATTAATAAGAATTATAATAACAATATTTCATAGAATTGGCTATTCTACTTACTTGTATGCTCATACATTGTTTTCTAAGAAACAATGACGTACATTGTCGACAAATCCTTAAAGTCGGTAACTTATTTTTCTTCGAGATGTAGAGGTAATTAGTTTCAAATGATCGAGTTGTAAAAAAGGTTGCAAAATCAAACATTGCTAATATTCGAGATACAGAGGTCCAATTTTTTTTTTTTTTTTTTTTGAGTTACGGAGGGAAAATATATACCAAAATGACTTGTGGGGATTGACTCATTATTTCGACTTATAGAGGGTTGTAATTTCGAGTCATGGAGGTTTTGGGGCTTGAAGGGAAGGGAACTAAAAATTTTTAGAGTTGTGGAGGTTTTTTTATCGGTTCGACTTATTGTAAATACATTCTTCAAGTTTTTTTTTTATCAATTCCTATTGTCTAGACAGGAAACAGTCCTTCATATACTATTAGTAAAAATAAGTTATAGCACCATTCAAGTAGTTGCATATTGTTGTTCATGTCCTGGCGGTGACATGGAAGCTTATTAGGAGTTCGAAATCCACGTTAACCTGTAAATCCACAATCCTCATTAGCACAAACTGTGTACAGAATAACCGTAGAATGACACATCAAATCAGTAGTTACTATTTACTAAGTGTCATAAAGTTTGGATGAAGTAAAATTTAATCAGTGCTAATATGCAACTAGTTATTGTTGAATATTTTTCATCACCAATTACTCGAAAGAAAGCTCCAGATTGTGCTTACGAGTCAATAGAGCATGGTATTTGTACTCTAATGATGTTTGGAGTCTAATAGTGTATCGATAAAAATGTATATATTTAACATCTTGCTTTATAAATAACACAAATTTTTTTGTCTTAATTTTTCAGCAGTTACACGTTTCCATTGCTGTAAAAAATTTTTCACAATTGTTCTCCAAATGATTTGAATTTCTCCCAGATAAAAATATTTTTTTTTAAAATTAAATGTAGGCATATATGTTAATGTCCCTCAAAGAGTTACAAGATTATACCTTTTATATTAAAGAAATCTACATATCCTACACTAGCAACAATAGTCTTCATTCAATTTTATTGCTTATTATAATATAGCTTAGTTCTCAAAAACATATGCATATATATATATATATAAAAACATATATATCATTATTATCATCAGTGGCGCAACAGCTCCATGGTGGGCCAAGGCCATCTGCCTACTGGCAGATTTCTAGACAAGAGATTATGTGTTCTTACGGGGTAAGGGTATCAGCCCTACGTCTAACTCTCTACATTCATAGACTGGTACCTACAGTTTAAAGTGGAATCCTAACTACCACAAGCATCCATGGCACAGCCGGGCTCCGAAACCTCTGGTACCGAGTGCCAGGTACCTGTGTGTCATATATATATATATTATAAAAATATATCCATAAATGTCCCTGAAAGAGTTACAAGATTATACCTTTTATATTCAAGGAATCTACATACCCAACACTAGCAACAAAAGCCCTCATTCAATTTTACTGTTTATTACAATATAGCTATAGTTTATTACAATATATGCATATATGGGTTATATATTTATATTTATATATATTTTTTAATGTCCCTCAATGAGTTACAAGATGAGACCTTTTATACTCAAGAAATCTACTTTTCCAACACTAGCGACAAAACCCCTTCATTCCATTTTACCATGAAATTCCTGTTCATGATAATATAGCTTAGCTCCTAAAAACATTTATTCCAACCTTGCCGTTGTTCAGAAACAATACAATCCCTTGAGAATTATGCGCTACAGTATTTCTGACTTCTCTATTCTAAAAAGACAAAAAAAAAGTGCATAATTAATGGCCGAGGTAAATGCCTTCCATAAGTCAGTGCCATCGCTATGAGAAGTAACGAGTCGAAGGCACGAGTTATTAAAAGATAAGGGATTCCCTCAAGAGATATATTAGCCATTCGCAGAATATCAGCCATAATGCAATCATGTTGGCTCGAGAATTGACAAGGGACTTCGATGTTCCGCGAGTTGTCTGCCGGGATCATTTTTTATTTCCCTCCTATTATTTCCATGAAGTGATGTAGATTATTCGATGCAGCGACTGGCAGATTTATCTTCTGGGGTTCTTTATAGTTTCTGAAAGGTATATATATATATATATATATCCTTTCAGTATATATATATATATATAGGCTGTTGAGCTTTCAAAACGTATATCATGAATCCATCTCTGCCGAAGATCTACTTTTATGGGGTGGGGTTGTGGTACCTAGGGGTTGATTGACAAATAAATGAAGAAACAGGGTGTTTTTTTAAGACCAATAGCCATTTAATTAAGTATAATAATATATACAGCGGTATTACATTGACTATCAATTAATTACAAACATCTTCGTCTTTGCGGGACACTTTGGAATAGCATCATAACTCCCGGAACGCATGTAAAATTATATATCACAATATATGATTTAGGCCCATTATAGACATTTTTGGAGTAAAAAAAATTGAAACATAAAGTTATTATTATTTTTTTCTATTATTCTTACATGTAAATACAACTAGTATATAAATAATGATACTTAAAGCGCATTGTAAAGAAATATATAGAAGTCATTTAGTGGTAGGTAAGTAAATACGTAGACATTGAATGATGGCTATATAAAAAAATTTCCCATTTTTATAGAGGATCTATTGATTTATCATAGTTAGTTAAATACCATATTGTTATTTATTATGTCTGGTAGTTGTCCTTCAAAAAATAACGATATAACTTTCATTACGAACTTATACAATACATAATAGTGCAATTTACAATATTTGAGTGAACTCCACACATGTTGACTCCTCCAATCAAACAAAGTACTCCACAGATGTGTGCTCCACCCAAAACGTTGCATCTTTATTAAATTCGCTGGTGGAAATTTTCACGCAATGAGCGCAACAAAGTTTGACATGGCCAGTCGTAAAAGCTTATAGCCGCATCACCACAGCGCGAGTGCTCATATACATATTTGAACAGCGAGTTATTCGCCGCCGTCAGTTCCGTGTCTCGCGGGACTTCTCGCAACTTTATCTTCTGAAGATGAAAAGGCCGGTTCTTTCCATCTCATTAATTACTCTTTTAGACGCTTTTTAGAAAGAGTTCCCGAAACGAATCCCGGCGGTGCCATGGATGTCTGTAGTTGTTCTGAATTCATTTTAAACAGTAGGTCTCTGTCTATACATGAATTATATATTACATAACAGTTACCCTTAGACGTGCAATTTATAATATATGAGCAAATTCCACACATGTTGGCTCTTCCAATCAAACGCAGACTGATGGCTAATTGGCTATTGCTCTGGCCTTTGGTACTACAGGCTTCAAGTTCGAATGCTGGCGGTGGCATGGATGTTTGTGAGTGGTTCGGAATACGCGTTAAACTTGTAAGTCCCTGTTTAATTAGCCTAGTGTGTGCACAAATGACCGTAGAGCATCAAACAAAACAAAACGTCCAATCAAACAAATTACTCCACACAACACTGACGCCTACTCCACCCAAAACGTTGCATCTTTATTAAATTTACTAGTGGAAATTTTCACGCCATGAGTGCAACAAAGTTTGACAAGGATAGTCGTAAAAGTTTATGGCAGCATCACCACAGTGCTCATATACATATTTGAACAGCGAGTTATCCGCCACCGTCAGATGCGTGTCTCGCGGGACTTCTCGCAACTTTATCTGAAGATTAAAAGGCCGGCTCTTTCCATCTCATTAATTACTCTTTTAGACGCTCCATAGGAAGAGTTTTTTTTTTTTCATGGTGGAAATTCGCGCCGCTCTCGAAATTGCATTAGTGTTGCATGAAAGTGCTTCCTCAGCTCAAACTGGACGGCGTCAACAGGCAATTCTTCGAATTTCATTATCAGGTGAGCACTTTGTGGAGTCTAAAAGCCATGCTAATGATTTTGTGTGGTATAAGAGGAAAATACTCGAGTTTTTTTTATGGCTTTAAAATTTTTCTTTGGTATGTTCATAAAATGCTTTTGTTAAGGGTTTTATAAAAAAATGTTAATGAAAACGCTGTTAGTAGGCATCAAAATTACCGTTTGGGTCAGTTTTATTTTTAATATTGGTTTAAAAAATATTATAACATTTTTTTTTAACCATGGTGGAAATTCGCGCCGCTCTCGAAATTGCAGTACTGTTGCATGAAGAGCTTTTCTGGCCATTGCTTCCTCAGCTGAAACTAAGTCAACAGGCAATTCTTTGAATTTCATTATGAGGTGAGAACTTTGTGGAGATCTAAAAGCCATGTTAATGATTCTGTGGTATTCTTTTGGTATGCTCATGAAATGTTTTTGTTAACAGTTTTATAAAAAATGTAAATTGAAGGTCATTTAGTCAGCATAAAAATTACCATATGGAGCAGTTTTAATATTAAAAAAAATTTAAAATAACACACACAGTTTGGTCTTGGATGCCTTAAATATTGGTAATACATAAAACATAAGCAAATATGCCCCCGACACATAAAAAATATTGAACCCGAAAGAGCGCCAGCCACTAGGTCAATAAAATAAAACTGCATATACATAAAAATACAAAAGTACAATAAAATAATGAAATGTCTTTTTTTTTTCAATTATCTAAATCCAGGAGGGCTAAGGTTCGATTCTAATGGCAGCATTCGTTGTAGTCAGGGCTACTTTTAGAAATGAGAATATTTGATGGTGGCAGCATGTGCAAAGTGTCTGACATCTATTGCATGTTCTTCTACATCACAGGTGGCCAACCCAAATGATTTTGCGGGCCACTTTGAAAATGCATCCTAACTCCCCGGGCCGCATATAAGATTATATATCCTCATTAAATTTAGAACCCCTATAGACTTTTTGAATGAAAGATCGAAACATAATGATATTATTACTGTGTTTACTATTATTCTTACATGTAAACATAGATAACATAATGATGATGATACTAAACGCACATTGTAATGAAATATAGAACACTAATAATGAAATATAAAAAATATAAACGAAATAAAATCATTAAAAATATTTATTTTACTTATGCGATAGTTGTTTTCGAAAGAATGTTATTTTAAAATCAAAAGTTAATTTTTTCTCATCATTTCGACAGTTCATTTTTGAATATGTGGATGAACATAACGTATTTTTTTAATACGTTTGTTTTTCACTACCTTGGTCATTATAAAATAAATTTATTTTTGTAAAAAAGTGCTACATCTTATGGGCCGCAAATATATTCAAGGAGGGTCGCGGGTTGGCCACCCCTGATCTAAAATATTCTTATTTCTTAGATTAAAAGGCCATTTCCTAGCGAGTGAGTTGGATTCCCCTAATTAAATTCATATAGATGAACAATGAATAAACATTTATATATTTTTTTAATTTGTTCTTGACTTCTTTATTTACTTAAAACCAATTATCTGAAGTTTTCTAATTATTGAAACAAAAAAAACAATTATTGTAAGTCCTCATCATTTTCCAATTCATTTGATATGCATATATTTCAAAAGTAATCATAATTATAATTATCAAACCATCTGAAATGATGAATTCCCATTTCCAAGGTTTCTAACTTTCGTAAACATTTCCTAATAATCCCATTAAAAGTCTCTGAAAAGCCACGATGCGTTTATTAATGGGCACGCGATGCTCATTAGATTTGAAACGTTAGCTTTGAAATGAGGAAGCAAGAATCTTTATTCATGCCCATAGAAAATGCCAGGTTCAAATATCATGGCATTTCCGAACTGCTCCAAAATCGATATTTTCATTTCCATTATTTTATGCATGAAATTCAGTAAACTTATTAAAAAGGTAGATGCATTTGAAAAGGGATTTACTGTCATTTGGAAAGTTTCTTTACTTGAAAGTTTCTGTCATACTATATTTGTTTCAACTTAATCCTAATGTGACTGTTTACCTTCCGTTAATGGATTTTAAATATTCCGGATTTTAAATAAAGTGGCCAAATCAAATTATTTTGCTGAGACACTTTTGTAAAATGCATCCCTAACTCACGGGCCACATTTTATAGGTCCTCCATTAGATTTAGACAGACTTTTGCCATTTTTTTTTGAGTGAAAAATGAAACAAAACGTTATTATTATTGTGTTTACTATTATTCTTGCAGCACTTATTATTCTTCACTATAATAATAAATATACTAAAAGCTCTCTGCCAAGGTTATGTCTTAAAAATGTTAAAAAATATATGTATAAATGCCATAAACCATTTGAAGTCATTAAAAAATATTTATTTGATTAGTGCATATTTGTGTCTCCAATTTCATACATTTTGCAAATCGATCTCAGGTTTGGGAATTGACTCAAAACGATGGGTTTGCACCAAAAGCGCCCAATGACTAGCGCTCTGTTTCATATAAGGTTTCGGCTTTAAGAAAAACAGTGCCATGGATATTTGTAGTGGTTCAGAGTCCACTTTAAATTGTAGGTTCTTGCTAATATGACTGTTAGGCTTAGGGTTGGCAAAGCTACCTACTGTACAAAGAAAATATCCATCACCAAAATCTGTCAATAGGCAGAAGAACTAAAACACATGGGGTTCCAGTAAATTTTAAGTAAATTTTTCAACTGTTTATTATTTTAAATGGTCACTGTTTGTGATTTTCATTCGGTAAAAGCGATTCTAAACAGTTCTTTTTATTCTAAAGGTCTGCTAGGAAAATAAAAAACATTATTAATAGGCGTAGGGTTGGCCTACACCGTTTCGAGGGCCAACAACCCTACCCCATAAAAAATTCTCCTGCCTCGAAATCTTCCAGTAGCCGACCCTGACCCACCATGGCTGTTGCGCCAGTGAAGAAAAAGAAGATGAATAACGAAAAAACTTTTATTTTTTAAATTTGTTCCTGAAATTTGAATTTATTTAGTTTAAACCAATTATCTGATTTCCAAATCTATCGAAACAAAAAAAAACTTTTAATGGTTTAAGTCCTCATCATTTTCCAATTCATTTAATATGCATATATTTCAAAAGTAATCATGATTATAATTATCAAGTCATCTGAAACGATGAATCCCATTCCAGGGTTTCTTTTCGTAAACATTTCCTAATAATCCCATTAAAAGTCTCTGAAAAGCCGCGATGCGCGCATTAATGGGAAATCATTAGATTTGAAACGTCAGCTTTGAAATGAGGAAGCTGGAATCTTCATTCATGCCCATGAAAATGCCAGTTTCAAATGTCATGGCATTTCCGAAACTGCTCCAAAATCGATATTTTCATTTCCATTATTTTATGCATGAAATCCAGTAAAGGTATTAAAATGATAGATGCATTTGAAAGGGATTTACTGTCATTTGGAATGTTTCTTTTTGAAAAGTTTCTGTCACACTATATTTGTTTCAACTTAATCCAAATGTGACTATTTTATCTTTCGTTAATGGATTTTAAATATTAATGGTTATTTTAAATTTTCAGAGATGGCCAACACAAATGATCTTTTTTGGAAATGAACCATAACTCCGCGGGCCGCATATAAAATTATTTATTCCCTTATTATATTTAGACAGACTATAGAATTTTTTTTTGAGTGAAGAATTGAAACGAAAAATATTATTATTCTGTTTACTATTCTTCTTACAGCACTTATTATTCTTCACTATTGCATGTGTACTATTCTTCTAAAAATGCAGGTTAATGTCTTAAATATGTCCAATTGAGCAAGCGACCATTTATTAAATATGAGCAGTTGCAAATGTAGTACATTTTTCAGAATAAGATAGGTTTTATATACACAAAAATATGTTTTTGTAGCAACTCCTTATGTTTCATATAAGTTTTAAGAAAACGCGCGATAAAAAAACCAGATGAAATAGTACGAAATTGAATTTCTTGTAATAGCTCTCAGAATATTTTGTTCCAAATCTTATAAAGCGTACCCTGTACTGTACAGAAAAGAAGAAGGCATCACCAATGAAATTTACTGCACAAACAACGAAAAACACTAAAAACACTTTCCAGAAATTTTATAAGTAAATTTTTCCTTTGAAAAGGTTTGTTGAGCAGTTTGATTTTTCACTCCGGTTTTCCTAAACAGATTTTTCTGGAAAGGAAAATATCCAATCTCATTCCATTCCTTCTTTATTTCCTGCCATTTTTGATCATTTCGTCGCCATTTCCGCTGCTGCGTTCTTTTTTAGTTCTTCTTCCAAGAAAAGTTCTTTTGTTTCTAAATGTGTTCCGACGACAGCTTCCAACGGCAACATTCCAGTCTCGTCCTTCTTTTTTTTTTTTTCTCTATCTCTCTCATGAATTTATCTCCCAAAGAGACATTTTCTCTCTGTTTGCTTTTCTCTTATATCTGCCTTCTTTTGGCTCGATAAGGCTCGAATGTTTGATTGTGTGAGGTTTTTTTAAAGTCGTGCTGTCTTATTGGAATTTTGTTTACAAGAATGTTAAATACTGAAAAATTGTTTTTTTCTATGAGAATGGTAGGAATCTAAAATACCATTCTTTGTGTCCAAATGCTTAAAGTCTCAATTATTAGGTGTACATTTATTTCTTTAGAACAATTTTATTATGTTTCAAATGACTTGAAGTTTGTTCAAATTGTGAGGATTTTTAAAGTTATGCTATGTGTATTTGGAATTTTGTTTACAAGATTGTGAAGTATTGATAGATTGCTTTTTTTCTATGAGAATGGTGCACGGAATGGTTTCATGGAATGGTTTTTTATGGGAATAGTTATTTGGTGCAAATTTATTTTGTTAGTACAATTTTATTATGTTTCAAATGAACTGTTTTTTTTTTTTTAATTCCTCAGCCACTCATCAAAGGTTTTTAAGCAATAGAACCCGAAAACTTTGACATCGGTCACCAAACCTCTAGTTGCTCGGCCATCAGACCGTTTTAAAATTTTGCTTATATATTATTAAATGAGAATAAATAAATATTTGGGAAATAGAATAAATAAGAATTTTTTTAGAATAACCATTTGTAAAAGGTCCGAAGAGATTAATTTTCTTTAATAAAAAATTATAGCAGATTTTTTTTTAAGTTCTTGATCTCTTAAATATGTGCAATCGAGCTACCAACCATCTGTTAACTATATGCAGTTGCAAATGTACCAAATTTTTGGCGAAAAAGACATACTTTAAATACACGAAAATATGTTTGTATAAGTTTTAAGAGAAGGCGCGATAAAACATCTAGATGACATAGTACGAAATCGAATTTTTTGTAATAGCTCTCAGAAAAGGCAAAAAAGTTTGTTCCAAATCTTATAAAGTGTACTCTGTACTGTACAGAAAAGAAGACTTCACCAATGAAATTTACTGCACAAACAACGAAAAACACTAAAAACACTTTCCAGAAATTTTATAAGTAAATTTTTCCGTTGAAAAGGTTTGTTGAGCAGTTGATTTTTGATTCAGGTTTTTCCTAAACAGATTTTTCCGGACAGGAAAATATCCAATCTCATTCAATTCCTTCTTTATTTCCTGCCATTTCTGCTCATTTCGTCGCCATTTCCGCTGCTTTTTTTTTTTATTTCAGTTCTTCTTTCTTCCACGAAAAGTTCTTTTGTTTCTAGATGTCCTTTGACAACAACTTCCAAAGGCAACATTCCAGTCTCGTCCTCTTTTTTTTTTTTTTCTGTGTCTCTCTCATGAATTTATCTCCCAAAGAGTCATTTTCTCTCTGTTTGCTTTTTTTTTACTACCTGCCTTCTTTTGGTTCTTTGAGGCTCGAATGTTTCATTGTGGGAGGTTTTTTTTTAAACGTATGCTGTCTTATTGGAATTTTGTTTACAAGAAAGTTAAATACTGTTAGATTGTTTTTTTTTTTCTATGAGAATGGTAGGAATCTAAAGTACCGTACTCTGTGTCTCAACTTCTTAGTTATTAGGTATACATTTAATTTGTTAGTACAATTTTATTATGTTTCAAATGACTTGAGGTTTGTTCAAATTGCGAGGGTTTTTTAAAATTATGCTGTCTTATTGAAATTTTGTTTTCGAGAATGTTAAAGTTTTTTACTACGGGAAGGGTAGGAATGGAATCCAAAATACCATTCTTTGTGTCTAAATATTCATTTTCGGTAATGAATTGAATTCATGCCCGCGACATTTATCACATGTTTACAAAATATATTTATTTTATATGGGCCAAAGGAGTGAAAACCAATGTCTTAAAAAATGCGTTATGTGTGCATCCCTATATTCAAAAATGAACTGTCGAAATGATGATAAAAAATTAACTTCGATTCTAAAATAAAATTCTTGCGAATATAGGACAGATATTGTCTGTTTTATTTATGTGTATACAGTTATGAGTTCACAGAATGATTAATTTATATTCTGCGAACTCATGGTGTTCGCGCATTAATTTCAAAGGCTAAGTGAAAGAGTGGAGAAACAAATATCGCATTAGTCAAGTAAATATTTTTTAATGATTTCATTTTTTTTAATTTTATTTATATATTTTATATTTCATTTTTAGTGTTATGTATTTATTTACAATGTGTATTTAATATCATTATTATTATATTATCTGTGATTATACATGTTAGAATAATAGTAAACACTACAATAATAACACATTATGTTTCAATGTTTCACTCCAAAGAAATGTCTATAGTGGGTCTAAATCTAATATGGGATATATAATTTTATAAGTGATCAGCAAGATCATTTGGGTTAGCCACTCCTGGTTTGGAATATATATATATATTTTAGCATCTTTCTTTATAAATAGCGCAGATAACATTTTATATTAAATAAAATAAATAATTTATCAGCAGTTACACATTTCCATTGTTTTGAAAGTCTGAAGACAATTGTTCTCCAAATGATTTTAATTTCTCCAAGATAGTAATATGTAAAAATTATGTGTAGACATATATATTTTAATGTCCCTGAAAGAGTTATATAAGATTATATATACCTTTTATATTCAAGACATCTACATACCCAACACTAGCGACAAAAGTCTTCATTCAATTTTACCATGAAATTCACGTTCATGATAATATAGCTTAGCTCCTAAAAACATTTATTCCAACCCTGCCGTTGTCAGAAACAATGCAATCCCTTGAGAATTGTGCGCTACAGTATTTCTGACTTCTCTATTCTAAAAGACAAAAAAAAGTGCATAATTAATGGCCGAGGTAAATGCCTTCCATAAGTCAGTGCCATCGCTATGAGAAGTAACGAGTCGAAGGCAAGAGTTATTGTTAAAGGATAAAGATGGATTCCCTCATGAGATATATTAGCCATTCGCAGAATATCAGCCATAATGCAATCATGTTGGCTCGAGAATCGACAAGGGACTTCGGTGTTCCGTGAGTTGTCTGGCGAGATCTTTTTTTTTTTTATTTTCCTCTTATTATTTCCATGAAGTGATGTAGATTATTCAATGCAGCGACTGCTTTCGGTTTCTGACAGATTTATCTTTCAGAGTTCTTTATGGATTTTGAAAGATATATATATGCACACACACACACACACACACACACATATATATATATATATATATATATAGAGAGAGAGAGAGAGAGAGAGAGAGATGATATACTACTGTGCCCAAAAAGTAACACGAATTATTATTTTTTTTTCAAAAACTCTTTATTTCTTTTTCCAAATTTATTTCATCGCCTTCAAAATAATCCCCTCTGGACACAATGCACTTATGCCAACTTTTTTTGCAATCCTCAGTGCATGCTAAAAGACATCGGCCTTATATAATACATGGCAATTATCATTAGCTGGGCAGTTTACAATATATAGGCAAGTTCCAATCTTTTTGACTCCTCTACAAAAGCAAATGACGGAAAAGTTTAAAAAGGGCCCATTGAATGATGGTTAAATAAAAAAAAAAGTAGGCTCCTACAATCAAGCAAGTGATGGCTTGTTAAAAAAAAAGCCACTAAATGGTAGCTAATAAATAAATAGACATTAAATGATGACTATATAAAACTATTTCCCATTTTAATAGAAGATCTTTTGATTTATCCCAGATAGTTAAATATCATAGCGGTATATATTACGTCTGGTAGTTGTCCTTCAAAAAATAACGATATAACTTCTGCACGAACGATAGCGATAACGATATATTAACGATTTAACGATATAATAACGATATATTCGAACTTGCATAATGCATGACAGTTACGCTTAGACATGCAATTTACAATATAGAAGCCACCTCCAATATTTTTTACTGATCCAATCAAGTAAATGACTGCTAATTAAAAACAGAAACCTATTATTATAGAGGATTGGCTAATTTATCATAGATAGTTAGATGTCGAATCGGTTATTTATTTATTTATTTATCATGACTTTTAGTTATGTTTCAATTTATGTTATCCTTAAACGTGAATTTTACAATATATGAGCAAACTCCATGTTGGCAACCAATTAACTCAATATGTATTACATATGAGCAAACTCTACACATGTTGGCTCCTCTAATCAAACAAATTACTCCGCAGAACACTCACGTCAGCTCCACCCAAAACGTTGCATCTTTATTAACTTTACTGGTGGAAATTTTCACGCAATGAGTGCAACAACGTTTGACAAGGCCAGTCGTAAAGTTTACGGCCACATCACTACAGTGTGAGTGCTCATATGCATATTTGAACAGCGAGTTATCCCCCACTGTCAGATGTGTGTCTCCCTGGACTTCTCGCCACTTCATCTGGAGATTAAAAGGCCGGCTCTTTTCCATCTCATTAATTACTCTTTTAGACGCTCCATAGGAAAGAGTTTTTTTTTTTTTTTATGGTGGAAATTCGCGCCGCTTTAGAAATTGCATTAGTGTTGCATGAAAGTGCTTCCTCAAACTCAAACTGCTCAGGTGAGCATCAAGTCTAAAAGCCACGCAATGATTTTTGAATTTCATTATCAAAATTTTTCTTTGTGAGTTCACTTTTGTGGAGGTCATAAAAATTACCGTTTGGGTCAGTTGATGATTCTGTGTGGAGTAAGAGGAAAATACTCGACTGAAACTGAGGTTTTTTTTTCTTTGATGGCTTTAGAATTTTTCTTTGGTATGTTCATAAAATGCTTTTGCTAAGGGTGTTATAAAATATTAAATGAATGGTCAATTAGTGAGAATAAATATTACTATTTGGAGCAGTTTTATTTTTAATATTTGTATAAAAATAATGTACAATTCATTGTTGAAATATTTTTTAATTTCAATTATATAAATCCAGGAGGGCTTAAGTTCGAATCTAGAATCTATAAGCCATGTTAAGGATTCTGTGTGGAGTAAGAGGAAAGTATTCGAGTGAAACGGGTTTTTTTTTTTCCTTGATGGCTTTAAAATTTTTCCTTGGTACGTTTATAAATTATTTTTGCTGAAGGTCTTATAAAAAATTGTAAATGATACCTCAGTTAGTAAGCATCAAAATTAACATTTGGAACAGTTTTTAATATTTGTATAGAAAATAATATAAAAATTCATCGTTGACATTTCATTGTTGAAAAGTACCAATTCATTGTTATAAAGTACATTTCATTGTTGAAAATAACATTTTATTGTTGAAAGGTATAATTCATTGTTGAAAAGTACATTTTATTCTTGAAAAGTACAATTCATTGTTGTAATGTACAATTCATTGTTGTAAAGTATATTTCATTGTTGAAAAGTACAATTCCCGGTTGATAAGTGCAATTCATTGGTGAAATATCTTAAATTTCAATAATCTAAATCCAAAAGGGCTCAGGTTCTAATCTAATGGCGTTCGTTGTAGTCAGAGCTTTCAGAAATTAGAAGATTTGATGGATATGGTGGCAGCACGTGCAAAGCGTCTCAGATCAATTGTACGTACTCCTATATCATACGGGTGGCTTATGACCATTTGACTAGCTTTTTGGTACCACAGGCTTCACGTTCGAATCCTGTCGGTGGCAGGGATGTTTGTGAGTGGTTTAGAATCCACGTTAAACTGTAGGTCCCGGTCTTATTAGCCTAATATATGCAAAAATGACTTTGGAGCGACAAATCAAACCAAACCTACTTCATAAGTAAATTGCTACTAAAATTCTTTCCGGGAGGTAAAGTTCACCCCTTTATTTGAGTTTCCATGGAAAAAACTCGGAAAACTCTCACCTGTCAGGTCGACTGTCGATGCCACATAGGTTGTCACAATCGACATCAAGTCTTCTTAATTCTGAAAGCAGCAAAGGACGCCACCGTCATATTTAATCCTGAACCCTCCTTTGTACGTTGCCACTGGACCACGAATTATATCCGAAGTTGTTTAAGAGATGGTGTTAATAAATCCTGTATAGATGTTGAACACATGAATCCTTTTTTCAAAAAAATCTAATATATTTCGACCCATTCTAACATATTATTGTTGCATGAAGTGCTCTCTGGCTATGCTGGTTTTTTATGGCTTTAAAGTTTTTCTTTGGTATGTTCATAAAATGTTTTTGCTAAGGGGTTTTATAAAAAAATGTAAATTAGAGCTCAGTTAGTAGCTAAGTAAACAAGTAGTCATTGAATGATGGCTATATAAAAAAATTTTCCTTTTTATCACACAGTTAAATATCAGATCGATATTTATTGATTTGGTAGTTGTCCTTCAAAAAATAACGATATAACTTTCTTTACGAACTTATATAAAACATGACATGACCTCAGACCTGCAATTTACAACATGTAAACAAGTTCCACACATATTGGCTCCTACAACAAAGCAAGTGATGGCTATGTTAACAAAAAAGCCATTTAATGGTAGCCAAGTAAATTAGTAGACATTGAATGATTGCTATATAAAACATTTCCCATTTTTATAGAAGATCGACTGATTTATCAGAGATACTTAAATATCATCTCGGTATTTATCATGTCTTGTAGTTATCCTTCAAAAATTAATGATATAACTTCCTTTACGAGCAGCATAATGGCCAAGTGGCTAGCGCTCGGTGCCATAGGTATCGGGTTCACATCCTGGCGTTGCCATGGGTGTTTGTAGGGGTTCCACTTTATGAATCCACTTTAAACCATAGTTCTTGGTCTAATAGATCTTCTATGATCTTATCTTCAAGCTACACGCGCCGCCTGGGTAGTGCAAAGTGAGTAAAGTTGGTGCAGCCCTTATGGCATGAAAGATCACGGTCTATCTGCCAGCTGCATTAGAAGAAGAAAAAAGTTCCTTTACTAACTTATATAAAAACTTACGAAACTCACGACTTACGAACTTATATATAAACATATACAAACATAGACGTACAGTTTGCAAAATATGAGCAAACTCTACTTGTTGGCCCCTCAATCAAACAAATTGCTCTACAGAACCACTCACGTCTGCTCCACCCAAAGGTTGCATCTTTATTAAATTTACTAGTGCAAATTTTCCGGCAATGAGTGCAACAAAGTTTGACAGGGCCAGTCGTAAAAGTTTATAGCTGCATCACCTCAGTACGAGTGCTCCTATACATATTTGAACAGCGAGTTATTAAGCGAGCCACTGTCAGATGGGTGCCTCGCAGGACTTCTCGCAACTTTATCTGAAGATTAAAAGGCCGGCTCTTTTCCATCTCATTAATTACGCTTTTAGACGCTTTTTAGAAAGAGTTCCCGAAACGAATCCCGGCGGTGCCATGGATGTCTGTAGTTGTTCTGAATTCATTTCAAACAGTAGGTCTCTGTCTATACATGAATTATATATTACAGGACAGTTACCCTTAGACGTGCAATTTATAATATATGAGCAAACTCCACACATGTTGGCTCTTCCAATCAAAAGCAGACTGATGGCTAATTGGCTATTGCTCTGGCCTTTGGTACTACAGGCTTCAAGTTCGAATCCTGGCGGTGGAATGGATGTTTGTCAGGGGTTCGGAATACGCGTTAACCCTTTTTAATAAGCCTAGTGTGTGCACAAATGGCCGTAGAGCATCAAACAAAACAAAACCTCCAATCAAACAAATTACTCCACACAAACACTGACGCCTACTCCACCCAAAACGTCGCATCTTTATTAAATTTACTAGTGGAAATGTTCACGCCATGAGTGCAACAAAGTTTGACATGGACAGTCGTAAAAGTTTATGGCAGCATCACCACAGCGCTCATATACATATTTGAACAGCGAGTTATCCGCCACCGTCAGGTGTGTGTCTCGCGGGACTTTTCGCAACTTTATCTGAAGATTAAAAGGCCGGCTCTTTCCATCTCATTAATTACTCTTTTAGACGCTCCATAGGAAGAGTTTTTTTTTTCTTTTTCATGGTGGAAATTTGCGCCGCTCTCGAAATTGCATTAGTGTTGCATGAAAGTGCTTTCTCAGCTCAAACTGCCTCGGCGTCAGCAGGCAGTTCTTGGAATTTCGTTATCAGGTGAGTACTTTGTAGAGGTCTAAAAGCCATGTGGAGCAAATGGAAAGGGAGCAAATGTGTGGAGCAAATGGAAAGTTTTTGAGTAAAAATGTGTTTTTTTTTTTTTTTTCATGGCTTTAAAATTTTTATTTCGTAAGTTTATAAAACGTTTTTGCTAAGGGTTTTATAAGAAAGGCATTTGTTATTGTTCTAATGCAGCTGGCAGCACAGAGTCAGTTAATCTTTATGTCATAAGCAAGGGCTGCACCGCTGTTACTCATTTACCACTAAACAGTGGGCACATGTAGCTTGAAGATAGGATACGGAAGCGAGTAACACAACCGTGCATGCAAACCGTCGATTTACAATTAGAGACCTTGCTGATGATGTTTGAATTTCAATAGGATCGGCCAATTCTATTTTGGGTTTCAAATGCGTCAAATCTCCATTGGTACCGAAAACAATTAATGGGCCATCTCATACTGCATTCTTCGTGACTGTTTCGCTAAAAATGAAACTCATATCGTTCCATAACCACCGTATTCACACCAGGCGACTTCTCGCTATTGCCTAAACTCAAAAGACCACTCAAGGACACTCCGACAATCAACTTCTCTCAGGGACACTCTTCATTCATCTCAGACCACTTCGTTTTGAATAATTTAAGAGACTGAACTTGAAACGGCGAGCGCTTTGAAGGCCATCCCTGCCGATGATTTTTCAGCGTGTACTGAGGGATTGGAAAAAAAAAAAGTTTCCATAAGCGCATTGTGTCAGGAGGGGGATTACTTTGAAGGCGATGAAATAAATTTGGAAGAATAATTAAAGAGTTTTTGAAAAAAAAAGTTGGTCTTACTTTTTGGTCGCAGTAATAAATACATGACAGTTACCCTTAGACGTGCAATTTACAATATATGAGCAAACTCAGACATGTTGGATCCTCCAATCAAGCAAATTACTCCACAAAACACTCTCGTCAACTCCACCCAAAACGTTGCATCTTTATTAAATTCACTGGTGGAAATTTTCACGCAATGAGTGCAACACAGTTTGACATGACCAGTCGTAACAGTTTACGGCCGCATCACTACAGTGTGAGTGCTCATATGCATATTTGAACAGTGAATTATTCGCCACTGTCAGATGTGTGTCTCGCGGGACTTCTCGCAATTTCATCTGAAGATTAAAAGGCCGGCGCTTTCCATCTCATTAATTACTCTTTTAGACGCTCCATGGGAAAGAGTTTTTTTTTTTTCTTTTTTCATGTTGGAAATTCGCGCCGCTCTCGAAATTGCATTAGTGTTGCATGAAAGTGCTTCCTCAGCTAAAACTTCTCGGCTTCAACTGGCAATTCTTCAAATTTCTTTATCAGGTGAGAACTTTTGTGGAGGTTTAAAAGCCATGTTCATGATTCTGTGTGGGGTAAGAGGAAAATACTCGAGTGAAACTGAGTTTTTTATTTGATGGCTTTAAAACGTTTCTTTGGTATGTTCCTGAAATGTTTTTGCTAAGGGTTATTATAAAAAATGTAAATTAAACCAATGTAATTACCAATTGGAGCAATTTTATTTGTAATATTTGTATAAAAATATTTAAAAATCCATTGTTGAAAAGTACATTTCATTGTTAAAAAGTATAATTCATTGTTGAAAAGTACGTTTCCTTGTTGAAAAGTACGTTTCATTGTTGAAAAGTACGTTCCATTGTTTAAAAGTACGTTTCATTGTTGAAAAGTACGTTCCATTGTTGAAATATCTTTCATTTCAATTATCTAAATCCAAGAGGACTAATGTTCGAATCTAATGGCAGCGTTCCTTGCAGTCAGTGCTTTCAGAAATGAGAAGACTTGAAGGACATGGTGGCAGCATGTGCAAAGCGTCTCAGATCAATTGCACGTTCTCCTACAGGTTTCAGTTTCAAGATTCTGTGCTGCCATGGATGTTTTTAGTGGTTCGAAATCCACTTTAAATAGTAGGTTCCGGTCTGACAGAGCATTGTGGTGGTAGTACTACTCGCGTCCGTGGCATATCTTCAAGCTACACGTGCCCACTTTGTAGTGCTAAATGAGTAACAGCGGTGAAGACCTTGCTTATGGCATAAAGATTAACTATCTCTGTGTTGTCAGCTGCGTTAGAACAACAACATGAATTAATTTAACTCGCTTTAACTTATTTAATGGTTTTTCTTTTTTTTATTATTTTAATTCTATTGTCTAAAATATTTCTTAGATTAAAATTCCACTTCCTAGCGAGCGAGTTGGAGTTCACTAATTATATTCATATAGATGAACAATGAAAAAACAATTATATATATTTTTTTAATTTGTTCCTGATTTCTAATTAATTTGGTTAAAACCAATTATCTGAAGTTTTCTAATTAGTCAAACAAAAAAAAAAAAACAATTATTGTAAGTCCTCATCATTTTCCAATTCATTTAATATGCATATATTTCAAAAGTAATCATATTAATAATTATCAAACCATCTGAAATGATGAATCCCTTTCCAAGGTTTCTAATTTTCGTGAACATTTCCTAATAATCCCATTAAAAGTCTCTGAAAAGCAACGATGCGCGTATTAATGGGCACACTATGCTTATTAGATTTGAAACGTTAGCTTTGAAATGAGGAAGCAAGAATCTTCATTCATGCCCATAGAAAATGCCAGGCTCAAATATCATTGCATTTCCGGAACTGCTCCAAAGTCGATATATTCATTTCCATTATTTTACGCATGAAATTCAGTAAAATTATTGAAAAGGTAGACGCATTTGAAAAGGATTTACTTTCATTTGGAAGGTTTCTTTACTTGAAAAGTTTCTGTCACACTGTATTTGTTTCAACTTAATCCTAATGGGACTGTTTACCTTTCTTTAATGGATTTTAAATATTCCGGGTTATTTTAAATCAGGGTGGTCAACCCAAATGATCTTGCTGGCCACTTTGGAAATGCAGCATAACTTCGCTAGCCCATGTTATGCGTCCTCAAATTAAATTCTTATTTAGGTTTATTTCTTATTTTTTATAGATTAAAAACGCAATTTTCTAGCGAGTGAGTTGGACTTCGCAAATTGTATTCATATAGATGAATAATGCTCTCGCTCTCGCGCCACAGGTTTGGGGTTCGAGTTCTGACTGTGCCACGGACATTTGTAGTGGTTCAGAATCCACTTTGAACCGTTGGTCTCGGTCTAATATGACTGCAAGTTGAGGCCTGATGGCCGAGTCGCTAGCGCTCTGGCCCTCTGTACCACAGATATCGGGTTCGCATCCCGGCGGGGCCATGGATGTTTGTAGTGGTCGGAATCCACTTTAAACCGTAGGTTCCGGTCTCATATAACCATAGAGCATCACATAGTCCAATCAGACTTCTTCTCACCCACAACATTCCTAAACTGTAAAACGGCAATTTAGCTCTAGGCACAGTGATGTGGTGTGGTGTAGCAGTAGTAGTATGACTGTAAGGTGTAGGGCTGACAAACGTAATCCCTAAAAATAAAACATCTCCTGTCTCGAAATCTGCCAGTAGCCAGACCGCCTTGGCCCATTATGTGGCGGTTACGCTAGTGAAGAAGATGATGAAATAATGAAAAACATTTTTATTTTTTAATTTGTTCCTGAATTTGAATTTATTTAGTTAAAACCAATTATCCGAGGTTTCCTAACTATCGAAACAAAAAAAAAAAAAATCTTTTAATGGTTTAAGTCCTCATCATTTTCCAATTCATTTAATATGCATATATTTCAAAAGTAATCATGATTATAATTATCAAACCATGTGAAATGATGAATCCCATTTCCAATGTTTCTAACTTTCGTAAACATTTCCTAATAATCCCATTAAAAGTCTCTGAAAAGCCGCGTTGAGCGCATTAATGGGCACGCGATGCTCATTAGATTTGAAACGTTAGCTTTGAAACGAGGAAGCTGGAATCTTTATTCATGCCCATAGAAAATGCAGGTTCAAATATCGGCGTTTCCGAAACTGCTCCAAAATCGATATTTTCATTTCCATTATTTTGTGCATGATATTCAGTAAAGTTATTAAAAGGTAGATGCATTTGAAAAGTATTTACTGTTATTTGGAATGATTCTTTGCTTGAAAGGTTTCTGCCACACTATATTTGTTTCAACTTAATCCTAATGTGATTATTTACTTTCCGTTAATGAATTTTAAATATTCCGTGTTATTTTAAATAAGGAGTGGCCAAATCAAATGATCTTGAGGGCCAATTTGGAAATGCATCATAACTCCGCTGGCAGCATATATAATTTTATATCCCCTATTAGATTTAGACCCTCAATAGTCATTCGGAGTTAAAAAAATTGAAACATGACGAGTTATTATTTTTGTGTTCACTATTATATAATAATTATAGCACTAAACGCACATTGTAAAGAAATATATATGACACTCAAAATGAAATATAAAAAATTCATAAATATAAAAGAAATAAAAAAAATGAAATTATTAAAAAATATTTATTTTACTAGTGCGATATTGGTTTCGCCGCTCTATCACTTTGTCTTTGCAAATCTATCTCAATTTGAGTATTTGCACATCGCAATGGGTGTTGCAGATTAGAGTCCGTTATGTATGAGCGTGTTTTGTGTTGGGTCAATTTCATTTTTTGAAAAAAACATTCGCAAGTGTAAATTGAACCAAAAGCGCTAACAACATTGTGTTTTCCCAAATTGGAAAAATTCTCTTATGTGGCATAAGTGTTGTAAAAATGTATTTTTGATTATGATGTTTCGAAAATGTTATTACATTGCAAGTCAAGCAGTTCCATTTGGAGATATTCTGGGGCCGACTCGATTTCAACATGAAAGGGAGATGAATATATTTCAAAAAAATTTTTTGGATTTGTCTAACTCTAAGTTACTGAATCAGCTTTCAAAAGCAGCTGTTGTCACTGCTTTGGCCATTATAACATATACACTGAAGTGACAATAGTCATGCGAAGTGCAGCAACTCGACGTGGCATGGACTCATCAAGTCGTTGGAAGTCCTCTGCAGGAATATTGAGCCATGCTGTCTCGATAGACGTCCATAATTGTGAAAGCGTTGATGGTGCAGGATTTTGGGCACGAACAGACCTCTCGATGATGTCCCATAAATGCTCGATGGGATTCATGTCGGGCGATCTAGGTGGCCAGATCATTCGTTGGAATTGTCCAGAATGTTCTTCAAACCAATCGCGAACAGTTGTGACCCGGTGACATGGCGCATTGTCATCCATAAAAATCCCATCGTTGTTTGGGTACATGAAGTCCATGAATGGCTGCAAGTGATCTCTAAGTAGCTGAACATAAGCATTTCCAGTCAATGTTCGGTCCAGTCGCACCAGAGGACCAAGTCCATGCCATGAAAAACAGCCCACACCATTACAGAGCCACCACCTGCTTGAACAGTGCCTTGCTGACAGTTTGGGTCCATGACTTCGTGGGGTCTGCGCCACACTCGAACCCTACCATCAGCTCTTACCAACTGAAATCGTGACTCATCGGACCAGACCACGGTTTTCCATTCATCTAGGGACCAACCGATATGCTCACGTGCCCACGAGAGTCGCTGCAAGCGATGTCGTTCTGTCAGTAAAGGCACTCGAGTCGGTCTTCTGCTGGAATGGCCCAAGAAAGCCGAATTTCTCCGCACAGTTCTAACAGACAAGTCCCTTGTACTCTCGGCACACTCTTTTCATTCGGCATTTCATACTCTCGGCACACTCTTGACGCAGTGGATCTGGGAATGTTGAATTCCCCAACGATTTCCGAAATGGCATGACCCATGCGTCTAGCTCCAACTAACATTCCGCGTCCAAAGTCTGTTAATTCCCGTCGTGCGGTCATCATCACGTCAAAACCTCTTCACATCAATAACTTGAACAGAAATGAAAGCTCTGCGAAAGCACTGCGCATTTATACCTGTTCTACGCGATGCTACTGCCATCTGAAAATTTGCATATTGCTATCCCATGACTTTTGTCACTTCTGTGTATATTATATATTTTGTAAAAGTGTGATAAATCTCACGGGCCCGAAAAATATTGAAAGTGGGCCACAGGTTTACACCCATGTTTTAAATAATCCATAATTGTGTTCTAGTAATCAATTCATATTAAGTTACTAATTACTATTACTATTACGATGTATTTATTTGTATAATTATTAAGATGTTTAAAAAAATGACTTCTTAACATTTTATTTTATTTAGCGTGAGATTTTTTTTTTTCGATTTTAATTCATTTCTTCTAAATTATTAAGATTTTGCCAAAGTACTTCATATTACACAAGGCACTAATTTCGACGAATCATTTTTTTTCCCTCTGAGATGAAAAAATTCCTTTTTTTTTCTTTTTGCTAATCATGAGTTGTTGAACACGAGTATGACAAAGAAAATTTGAAAATGGCTCCCATTTCTAAAATATTTGTAACTTTATGTTTTCAATATGAAAAATATTTGTGTCATATTTGTTAACAAACTCGTGTATCTGTTTATCTGTTCATGGGGTTGCTTGGATTGTCGCTTACGCATTTTCTCAGAATCGTCATTAAAACTATGCCAAATAGTCAATATTGTTTCTTTGGTATGTTTTTTTCTATTTTCGAAAATTAGTGATTATTATTGACTATTTTCGATTTTGTGTGTGTTATTTGGACTTGTAACCTGGCCAAATTTTTTTTTAAACAAGTCCAAATAACACTGCAGGAAACACATAAATTTAAGGTGATACGATGACATAAATTAAGGTCATTAAATTTAAAAATAACTGCATGTAATTTTTTACACAAAATAAGCAATTTTTTAAAACTTTTATTAACTATTCAACTGTTAACTTTTTTTTATTTAAATTAACTCAGTCCGGGATCATATTTTATGTTTAATTAAAGAACCCTTTTTTTATAAAACTCAATCTTTTTGAAACTCAATCTTCTAAAAAGTTTATGTTTCAATCGTTATATTTGAAGGAAATATAAACCAATTTATTAATATATTGAGAAATTTAGGATTTTGAAATACCTCTTTTGTATTGGATTAACCAAAAGATTTTGATTTAACTGAACAATTTCTAGAGATATTGTACATTAGTATAAGCATTAAAAAGTCATCTCTTCTTAAATCATTACAGACTTTTTTTATTGTTAAAAAAAAACCTAATAAATTAATTGCTGAGGAATTTTAAAATAAACTGTTCATTTAAAAAAATAATGCTGTACTAACAAAATAAATGTATACCAAATAACTAAGAATTTTAGTATTTGGGCGCAAAGAACGGTATTTTAGATTCCTACCATTCTCATAGAAAAAAACAATCTATCAGTATTTAACATTCTTTGTAAACAAAATTCCAATAAGACATGTAAAAGAAGGTTGGTGGCTCGATTGCACATATTTAAGAGATCAATAATCGCATTTTATATTTAATTAAAGAAAACTTTTTAAAATATATTTTTGATACTCAATCTTCTAAACATTTTGTATTTGAATCGTCATATTTGAAAGAAAAATAAACCAATTTATTAATATATTGAGAAATTTAAAATTTTGAAGTTCCTCTTTTGTGTTGGATGTAACAAGAGATTTTGATTTAACTGAAAAATCTCTTCTTAAATCATTACAAGTTTTTTTTTTTTATTATTTAAAAACCCCTGATGAATTCTGAGGAATTTAATAAAACCCCATTCCTTTGAAACATAATAAAATTGTACTAACAAAATAAATGTATACCCAATAACTAATAAGGTAAGCGTTTGGGCACAAAGAATGGTATTTTAGATTCCTACCTTTCTCATAGAAAAAAAAAAATCTATCAGTATTTAATATTTTTTTAAACAAAATTCCAATAAGACAGCACAACTTTAGAAAAACCTCACAATTTTAACAAATCTCCAGTCATTTTGAAACTTAATAAAATTGTACTAACAAAATAATTGTATACCAAACAACTAAGAAGGTTAGTATTTGAGCACGAATAATGGTATTTTAGATTCCTACCATTTTCAAAGGAAAAAAATATAATCTATTAGTATTTAACATTCTTGTAAACAAAATTCCAATAAGACAGCATGTTTTTAACAAAAAAAATAATAATAATAAAAAACCCCACACAATCACACATTCGAGCCTTATCGAGCCAAAAGAACGCAGATAAGAGAAAAGCAAACAGAGAGAAAATGTCTCTTTGGGAGATACATTCATGAGAGAGAGATAGAGAAAGAAAAAGAGGACGACTGGAATGTTGCCGGTTGAAAAAGCTGTTGTCGAAGAAAGACATTTAGAAACAAAAGAACTTTTCGTGGAAAAAGAACTAAAAAAGTACGCAGCAGCGGAAATGACGATGAAATGAGCAGAAATGGCAGGAAATAAAGAAGGAATGGAATGAGATTGGATATTTTCCTTTCCGGAAAAATCTGTTCAGGAAAACCGGAGTGAAAAATCCGCTGCTCAACAAACCTTTCACGGGGAAAACTTACTTATAAAATTTCTTGAAATTGTTTTTAGTGTTTTTCATTGTTTGTGGAGTAAATTTCATTGGTGATGTCTTCTTATCTGTACAGTACTCTTCATGAGATTTGGAACAAAATTTTTTGCCTTTTCTGAGAGCTATTGAAAGAAATTCGATTTCGTACTATTTCATATAGATGTTTTAGCGGGCATTTTCTTAAAACTTATGCAAACCATATTTTCGCGCATTTAAAGTATGTTTTTTCCGCTAAAAATTTGATACATTTGTAAATGCGCATAGTTAACAGATGGTTGGTGGCTCTATTGCACATATTTAAGAGATCAATAACATCAAAAAATCAATCTGCGATAGTTTTATTAAAAATTAATAACTTCGTGCCTTTTAAGAAAGATTCTTCTAAGAAAAATTTCTTATTTCTTCTATTTCCGGAATGTTTATTTATTCCCTTTTAATAATGTACAAAGAATAATTTTAAAATTGCCTGATGATCGAGAAATTAAAGCTCTGGTGCTCGATGTCACAAATCCCAGTGATGCCATGGATGTTTATAATGGTTCAGAATCCACTTTAAAACGTAGGTCCTGGTTTAATATGAGTGTTGGATGTAGGGAGGACTTAAAAATTTAAAAAATTACTTATAAAATTTCTGGAAAGTGTTTTTAATGTTTTGCGTTGTCTTTGCAGTAAATTTCATTGGTGATGTGTGCTTTTCTGTACAGTACAGGGTACGCTTTATAAAGAAATGTGAAAAGAAATTTTTTAGAGCTATTACAAGAAATTCGATTTCGCACGATTTCATAGTAGGAAATCGAATTTCTAGATTTCTTTCTTCGAATTTCTTGATTTCTAGATGTTTTATGACGCTTTCTCTTTAAACTTATACAAGGCATGTCAATTTAAAACTTGTCTTCTTCTCTACCTTTCGCTTAATACCTTTTGCAACTTCACATATTTAACACATGGTTAAATATGGGCAGAATGGTTGCTTGACTCCACATATTTAAGAGATCAATAACTTCAAATAAAAATCTGCTCGAATTTTATTTAAGAAATTAATAATTTCGTGCCTTTTAAAAATGTTTCTTCTAAGAAAAAATTTCTTATTTCTTCTATTTCCCAAATATTTATTTATTCCCTTTTAATAACATACAAGAAATAATTTTAAAGGGGCCTAATGGCCGTGCGACTAGGCCTCTGGCGCTCGATGTCTCAGGTTTAGGGTTCTATTGTTTAAAAATCTCTGAGGAGTTACTGAGGAATTTTAAAAAAAAAGTTGATTTGAAACATAATAAAATTGTACTAACAAAATAACTTTACACCTAAAAACTAAGAAGTTAAGTATTTGGATGCAAAGAATGGTATTTTGGATTCCTACCCTTCTCATAGAAAAAAACAATTTATCGATCAGTATTTAACATTTTTGTAAACAAAATTCAATAAGACAGCATAAATTTACAAGAAAAACCTCACACAATCAAACATTCGAGCTTTATCGAGCCAAAAAGAACGCAGACAAGAGAAAAGCAAACAGAGAGAAAATGTCTCTTTGGGAGATAAATTCATGAGAGAGAGATAGAGAAAAAAAAAAGAGGACGAGACTGGAATGTTGCCGCTGGAAGTTGTAGTCCAAAGCACATTTAGAAACAAAAGAACTTTTCGTGGAAGAAGAACTAAAAAGAACGCAGACGCGGAAGTGGCGATGAAATGAGCGAAAATGGCAGGAAATAAAAAGAAAGAATGGAATGAGATTGGATATTTTCCTTTCCGGAAAATCTGTTTAGGAAAACCGAGTGAAAAATCAGCCGCCCAACAAACCTTTTCACGGGAAAAATTTATTTATAAAATTTCTGAAAGTGTTTTTAGCGCTTTTCGTTGTTTGTGCAGTAAATTTCATTGGTAATGTCTGCTTTTCTGTACAATACAGGGTACGCTATATAAGATTTGGAAAGACATTTTCTGAAAGCTATTACAAAAAATTAGATTTTGTACCATTTCATCTAGATGTTTTATAGCGCGTTCTCTTAAGACTTATAAAAACATTTCAATTTTCGTGTATGTTAAAACCTGTATTCTTCGGTAAAAAGTTAATACATTTGCAATCTGCACAAATTTAAAAGAAGGTTGGTGGCTCGATTGCACATATTTAAGAGATCAATAATCACATTTCATGGATCACATTTTATGTATAATTAAATAAAACTTTTTTTGTATAATTTTGATACTCAATCTTCTTAACATTTTGTATTTGAATCGTCATATATGAAAGAAAACTAAATCAATTTATTAATATATTCAGAAATTTAAGATTTTGAAGTTTCACTTTTGTATTGAATGTAACAAAAGATTTTGATTTTAGTGAAAATTTCTTGAGGTAGTGTACATTAGTATAAATAGTAAAAAAAGTCATCTCTTCTTAAAACACTACAAGTGGTTTTATAATTTTAAAAGACCCTGATGTTTAGCTGAGGAATTTAAAAAAAAACAGTTTATTTAAAACGAATAAAATTGTATTAACGAAATAAATGTATACCAAATAACTAAGAGTTAAGTATTTGGCACAAAAAATGGTATTTTAGATTCCTACCATTCTCATAGAGAAAAACCAATCTATCAGTATTTAGCATTCTTGTAAACAAAATTCCAATAAGACAGCATAACTTTAAAAAAACATCACACAATCAAACATTCGAGCCTTATCGAGCCAAAAGAAAGCGGATAGTAAGAGAAAAGCAAACAAAGAGAAAATGTCTCTTTGGGAGATAAATTCATGAGAGAGATAGAGAAAAAAAAAAAAGAGGACGAGACTGGAATGTTGCCGCTGGAAGTTGTTGACGAAAGACATTTAGAAACAAAAGAACTTTCGTGGAAGAAGAACTAAAAAGAACGCGACAGCGGAAATGGCGATGAAATGAGAGAAAATGGCAGGAAATAAAGAAGGAATGGAATGAGATTGGATATTTTCCTTTCCGGAAAAATCTGTTTAGGAAAACCGGAGTGAAAAATCAAATTGCTCAACAAACCTTTTCAAAGGAAAAAATGTACTTATAAAATTTCTGGAAAGTGTTTTTAGTGTATCGTGTTGTTTGTGCAGTAAATTTCATTGGCGATGTCTTCTTTTCTCTACAGTAAGTGTACGCTTTATATAAGATTTGGAAAGAAATTTTCTGAGAGCTATTACAAGAAATTCGATTGCGTACTATTTCATCTAGATGTTTTATTGCTCGTTTTCTTAAACCTTATGCAATGTATGCCATAAAAATATATTTTCGTGTACTTAAAAATTGTCTTTTTCGCTAAAAGGTAATACATTTGCAACTGCGCATATTTAACAGATGGTTGGTGGTTTGACTGCACATATTTAAGAGATCAATAAAATCTGCTAAACAAAATTCCAATAAGACACCATAACTTTATTGAGAATTTTAAGATTTTGAGGTTCCTCTTTTCTGTTGTATGTAAAAAAAGATTTGGATTTAAGTGATAAATTTCTTGAAGTAGTGTATATAAATAGTAAAAAAGTCATCTCTTCTTAAATCATTACAAGATTTTATAATTTTAAAAGACCTGATGATTAGCTGAGAAATCTAAAAAAGCAGTTCATTTGAAACATAATAAAATTGTACTAACAAAATAAATGTATACCCACAACTAATAAGGTAAGCATTTTGCACAAAGAATGGTATTTTAGATTCCTACCATTCTCATAGAAAAAAAAATCTGTCAGTATTTAATATTCTTGTAAACAAAATTCCAATAAGACAGCATGATTTAAAATAACCTCACACAATAAAATATTCGAGCCTTATCGAACCAAAAGAAGGCAGATAGTAAGAGAAAAGCAAACAGAGAGAAAATGTCTCCTTGTGAGATAAATTCATGAGAGAGAGATAGAGAAAAAAAGAGGACGAGACTGGAATATTGCCATTGGAAGCTGCTGTCGAAAGGCATTTAGAAACAAAAGAACTTTTCGTGGAAGAAGAACTGAAATAAAGCGGGGAAAAGAACGGAGCAGCGGAAATGTCGATGAAATGAGCGAAAATGGCAGGAAATAAAGAAGGAATGGAATGAGATTGGATATTTTCCTAAAAATCTATTTAGAAAACCGAGTGAAAAATGAAGCTGCTCAACAAACGATTTCGAGGGAAAATTTACTTATGAAATTTCTGGAAAGTATTTTAGTGTTTTCTGTTGTTTATACAGTAAAATTTCATTGGCGACGTCTTCTTTCTGTACAGTGCAAAGTACACTTTATGAGATTTGGAAAGAAATTTTCTGAGAGCTATTACAAGAAATTGATTTCGTACTATTTCATCTAGGTGTTTTATCGCGCTGCTCTCTTCGCTAAAAATTTAATACTTTTGCATCTGCATATAGTTAATATAGTTCTGCATATAGTTCAATTGCACGTAACTTCAAAAACTTCAAAACTTCAAATAACTTCAAAAAAAAAAAATTTCAATAATTTTATTATAGAAAATTAATAACTTAATTTCTTTAAGACGGATTCTTCTTAGATAAAAGTTTTATTTCTTCTATTTCCTGAATATTCATTTATTACCTTTTAATAATATACAAGTAATAATTTTAAAAGGGCCTGAAGGCCGAACAACTAGAGTTCTGCGGGCCAATGCCACAGGTTTCGTGTTCTAGTCCCCGGTGGTGTATGGATGTTTGTAGTGGTTCGGAATCCACTTTAAACGTATGTCCCAGTCTAATATGAATTTAGAACACATTGTGCACAGGGCTGACAACCCCATTCGTACAAATAAAACATTTATCTCGAAATCTGTCAGTAGGTAGGCGGCCTTGACTCAACATGGGGCTGTTGCGTCATTCATGATGATGGTCTTTTAATATTTTTGGGATTCAGCTGGTATCTATTTCTTTTAAAGAGTAATTTAGCATGAATGTAAGGGGAACAACTCTACCGAATACAGTAAAAAGAAAACGTCTCTATCTCAAAATCTGACAGTGGACAGACAGCCTTATCTCACCACGGGCCAATGAAGAATAATATTGAAAACATATACATATATACATACCTACATTTAATAATATGCACGAATAAAAATATATCTGATTATTCGGATGCTGCAGTAAGGATTAAATATGCCTAATTTATTTATTTATTTCTTTTTTTTAACGTGCAGCTATGGTCTTACCTAATATGAGGTAACGAATACTAATGTTAGATAATGAACCATATTATAAATACTTATGTATTTTTAATGAAAAATACAAATTACAAATACAAAACTCGACAGTAAATAATAATGTCCTTCTTCCAGGACAATATATTTTTATTATTCATCATTATTTTTTAATTAATTATTTATTATTTTTTTTATTATTTAGTTTTTTAATTAAAAAAAAAAAATTATAATTAAAGAAAAAAGAATATTAAACCCCAAAAATTAAAATTAATAAAAATGTTATTTAAAAAAGTTTCATCACAAAGTGACGAAGTTTGTATTTTAAAACGCATTTTATAATATTTTTATATACAATGTATTTTTAATTAGAATTTGAAAAAAATATATGACAATGCATGAGATTTAGAAACCGTATCAGAAAAACATACTGCAGCCTATAGAAAAATGATTGGTAGATTAAAAATTAAGTAAAATAAAGTTTTTTTAAGTAAATATAATTTAAAGTACAAGAACTATTACTAACAGCTGAACTATTCTAACAAGTCAGTATTAATCAATACTTTTACATAAAGATATTTACTTTTATATACTTAATGTCATCTGCTTTATAAATAATAATAAAAGTTTTGAAAAACCATCTATTTCGGCCATATTCAATTGCCTTTTTTCGTTTTCAAAGTGCTTCATTTATTTTCCTTTGCATCTTCACTTTCAAAATAAGTATTTATTTTTAACCCCAAATTGGCTTTAAAATATACGTTAAAAAAAGGATAGCAGAAAGTCCATTATTTATGATTTTGCTTCATCTATCCTTATTTTAAATTGTTTCTCGTGCTGTGACTTAAAATGATTTATGGAAAATCTGCATCCATAATCAGAGAGCCGAGAGGTGGAGTTATTTGCAGAACGAATCGATATCCACTGCAAAAATCGATATATCCGCGAACCTTACTTATGTCGCAGAGTTCTTTATTAGAGTAGGAACCGAATACTGCTGTGTCCAAAGTAAGACCCATTTTCGATTTAAAATCTCGAGGCTTATGGCATTTTCGATTTGTTTTTCTTTTTTAGGGTTGCTGGCACTGTCCTTGACATCTGTGTGAATTTTCACATCAAAATATTCATTATTGTTTGAGTTACGCTTGGCTTTGTGAGACGTTCAAACTGATTCCGGCGATTTTTGAAATGTCTGAATTCATTGAGCAAAGAACTTGCATTCAATTTTTTGTATGCGGAAACGTATAGAATGTTGCAGAAGCATTTCTATATCGGAAAGAAATGTTTAGAAGTGGTATAAACAGTTCAAAGAAGACAGAGAACGCGTTGAAGACGAAGATCCCTCTGGTCGACCATCTTTATTAAAATTTGAAACAAATATCAATACTTTTTTTAGTGTTTCTTCTATAGATTAGTTTTTGTAATTAAAGTATCTGGCTAATTTGAAAAATTATTTTTTGACAAAAGTTCCCAATTTTGTGTACCAATTTCTTTAACTCTAAATCAGGGGTGGCCAACCCAAATAATCTTAGGGCCACTGAAAGCATCATAACTCCACGGGCAGCATATAAAATTATATATACCCATATTAGATTTAGACTCACTATAGACTTTTTTTTGAGTGGAAAAAATTGAAATATAATGAGTTATAATTATTCTTACATGTAAAGATAGACAAAATAGAATAATAATGATACTAAACGCACATTATAAAGAAATATATAATATTAAAAATGAAATGTAAAAATAGATATAAATATAAATTAAGTATAAAAAATATATAAATATAGATGAAATAAAAAATGTTAATTATAAAAATTATTTATAACTAGTGCGATATTTGTTTCTCCTTTTTCTTATCTTTTGCAAAAAGATATCAATTTGGGTATTTGCACATTATAATTGGTGTTGCAAATCGTAATTGTAATTATTGTTTATCGTAATTGGTGATTATCGTTATTGGTGTTTATAATTTAATTGTTCTGCGAACTCCTAATTGCAAACTCATAAATAAACAGGCAGAAGGCTTATGAAAACAACTTGATTGTTGCTTTGTTACAGTAATAATAATTGTATCACAATATTTATGAAAACAACCTGATTGTTGCTTTGCAGTTGATTGTTGCTTTGTTGCAGTAATAATAATTACATCAGAATATTTACGAAAACAACTTGGTTGTTGCTTTGTTAGAGTAATAATAATTACATCAGAATATTTATGAAAACAACTTGATTGTTGCTTTGCACTTTATTGTTATAGTGATAATAATTATATCAGATTATTTATGAACGCAAATCGTTAATAATTTACTATTTTATTAATTACAATTTTTTCCTAATAGAGAAATTTTTTTAAAAAAATTCTCAAAAACCTGTATTGTTCTTATTTTATATATATATATATGGATATAATTTATGTTGCTGCCACATATAAATTTTTTAATCTAAGTTAATAAAAACAGATAACATATAAAAAGTAATTAATGGAAAGATTTTTTTTATTGCGTCCAAACATAGTTGAATTCCTTGGCTAGACTTCCACCAGAATTGCAGCTACAATTTTCGATTTTAAAGCAGAAAATTTATAAAAAAAAAAAATCGCATTCGTATTTGTGTCTATCTTTTTAAATAAATATAATACAGTCTGTCATGTTGAATCGGATCGGATATAACTTTCCTTTTATTGTTATGGGAAAGAGAGAGGCCTCGTGTCCTCAATGCCCATGCTCTTATTTCTTCCAACTTCTCGTCGTGACATTTCCTATCCATATTAAATGTATGAATACGACCTCGTTTCTGGAGTGAAAAAGCATCGGATGTGTCGCTTTAGCTAAAACGGATTTGATGTTACGTATCAAACACATGGTTCTCGATTCGAAATGATCTTGTTACGGAACAAGCATCGGTATTTCATTTCAGAGAGACATAAAAAGTGAACGAATACAGTGGCAGGAAAGTTAAATGTTATAAAGTAACTCACCTACCCATGCGTTAAGTTATTTACATAAATATGCTTACAGGCCTTTTTTGTTGTCATTTAAAACAGGGGTAGCCAACCCAAATAATCTTGCGGGCCATTTTGGAAATGCATCCTAATTCCGCGAGTCGCATATAAAAATATATATCCCCATATTAGATTTAGACCCACTATTGACATCTTTTGGGAGTGAAAAATTGAAACATAATGAGTTGTTATATTTGTGTTTACTGTTATTCTTACATGTAAACATAAATAATATAGTAATGATACTAAACGCACATCGTAAAGAAATATAATGAAATATATAAAAATATAATATAACAACAATCAACTGTGCGCATGTAAGGTTGAGGTGCGCATGTAAGACTGAGTGTATCACTGAGGTCACTTAAAAAAAGGAAACTTAGAACCTGTTGTATTAGATCTTCCAAGATGCGCGCGCCTCATGAGTTCGGAATACAATTTCTTAATTATTCTGCAAACAAACTCGCAACTGTAAACGCATAAATAAAACATACACATCTGACCTGATTTTCGCAAAGAAACAAACTAAATTTAAATACATTTTATATTGTAATCCATTTGATAACTTACTACAATACAATGAATTGTTTTAACTGTCTTTTAATGGGAACTCAGAAGAATAAAATATTTTCAATTGCAGAATAAATTATAAACAAATTTTTACTATGCCTTAGCTAACATTTAAATATATTTGAAAGTCCTTCGATTTTAAAAAAAAAAAAATCTTTTTTTTTTTATTTTGAAAGATATTTTTTTAAATAGAAAACGATTGTTGTTGGATATCAAATGAAATAATAAAAGAACAGAATAAATGAAATTAATCAATGATTATTTTTACATTTGAAATATCTTGTTTACATATTTTCTGGGTACAATTAGTTTTGTTTTTCTTCTTATTTTAAGAAGACCATAGAAAAGATACTTCCCAAAGACAGTTACAAAGATTGGAACGTCTGTTGTACATAATTTTGGCAAGATAAATTTTGGCAACCTACCAAGTCTGAAATATGAACTCATCAACTTTGAGAGGCGAAATCTAATTTTCAAGCATTTAGGAACTGAGTAAAAAATAAAAAAAGGAGGAATAATTTCAAAATGGAACCCTTGATGAAATTAAGCAGTAATGGCAGAAAAACCTCGCTAAAGAAATTTTCCCTCGTTCCTAATTAAGAATTTCAATCTTGTCAAATAAAGTGTTTCATGGAGTGCTAAAAAAATTTTTCTTTGATTTTTTTTTTTATTATTATTATTATTATTTTGGTGCAAAAGAATTCTTCTAAATTTCAGTTTTTAGAATTTTTTATTTTCTCTTAATATTTCTTTAATGTTACTTTTTAGTCTATTATTGTTTAAAGTATGAAATTTTTCTGAACAAAATTTTCAGCAAAATTAAATTTTCTTGAATAAATAAATGTACTGTATTTACAACAATGGTATAATTTTCTACTTATTTCTTTTAATAATCAGCCAACTGATATTTTCAATAATGATCAAAATAGTAAAATTAAGAATCAACAAAATCAAATACGAAGTAATACTTCTCCTTTAAAATGAATTGAAGCCCGACTTAACCTGGTCCCACACACAGTTACCAAACAGGAGACTCCAGAAGCTGTAATTCACTGGCAGCGTTCGTTGCAGTCACTACAATCAGGTACTAAGCAGATCCGACAGCGACTGGGACATCATGCTGTAACGTCTCAGCCTGTATTACACCTATGTCGACTTCAAGAAGAAAGTTACTTTCAGGTTCAAAGGAACACTTTAATTTTAATTTACAAAAATGTATACACAAATAATGAACTCTGGGTTATTATACAGCGAAACGGAAAATTAAAAATTAAATTTGATCACAAGTACACAATTAAATCACAATTACAGTTCACTCCAACGTCGGAGATTTTCGCACGATTTGAGTTCTAGAGTCTACGTTGAATCTAATTTAGCTTCGAATCTAATCGAATTTGCGGCAGTCCTTAATTATCCCACGGCGGGATTGACGAAATCACAAGGGGTTCACTTTGAAAAACAGACAAAACTACGGCCTATTCAGTCACTTCTCCAGGGAAAAAAGAAAAACAACCCTGCTGGTCAACTCGTCGTAGAACTCTTTTTCTTCGTCACAAAACCTGTCTTTAAGACAATCCATCAAGAGGGGGATCAGCTTCCTTCACTTCTCTTGGGAGTAGACATTTCTCAGCTCATGGCCGATCACCCATCACGATGGAACAACTCATGAGTGGTCCATATTCAATCTATATTTTTTCGACTTATGTCAAGGTCACATACACATTCAATAATTTCATGAGTCTCATTATACATAACTTTGCAATCAGTAGATCAACCACTTCTGATACGAAGTTTAAAAATTAAAATTATCAGTTTAGCAAAAATTCTAGTAATTTTGCTTCCTATTCTAATTTCTCGTGTTTTAGGTTCAATTCAGTGGGTTCTTGGAATCGATGCTGTTGTGAAATTAACAAAATTCCAATGTAATTTGAAATTCAAAATAAAAATAAAATTTAGGTTATTTAGTTAAACAAAAGATTTGGACAATTTAAGTAAAACGCAAAACATGATTAACTATAATAAATTTTCAATCAGGATAAAAACGAATGCTTTAAATAACTTTCTGACTTTATAAAATTCCTTTGCACTTTAACATTGAATCTAATAACATGATAAATAAATCTTAATGTCATAGTTTAATATGAAATGCATGGCATCACGCTTTGACGTAGAAAAATTATGATCCAATAAAGTTGCTTCAAAACGATTTTTATGTGAGCTAATCATTGTCGTCAATACATATATGAACGCAAGTACGCGAAATATTTTCCATTTAATCTTAAATGTACTGTGATAAATAATAAAGGTCACATTTGGTTTGTTGACTTCTATTCCTCATGTAAAGTAACAGTTGTTTGATATTACTGATAATATTTTATTGATAACTCCGATATCATTAAAGTTATCAATTTAGATTAGAAAGTTTCTCGTGACTTATATACATTGCAATATTGTTTTTTTTTTCTAACTGTTCTGTTGAATCATTTTTTTCACAATTCTTAAAACTTCCTAAAATATTAACATTATTTCTTCTCTAATCTTTATTAAACAATGTTTTATGAAATGTAAGTTGTTCAGCATAAGGTATGAATAATTCTTAATCTATGGATAATGTTTTGTTAATTTATTCATAATTCACTTATTATTTATATATGTTTAGCAGTATATTACTACATGTTCATCATCATCAACATCCTAAATAGCACGACCCTGGAGGGCCAAGGTTTTCCTTTGAAGAGATTTCCATGCATTCCTCTTTTGTGACAAGGGTCCTCAATTCTTAACCTTTAGTAGAGCAAAAATCCTTCTGAACTGCGTCTATCCATCGCAACCTGGGTCGTCCTCTTTTTCCATGTCCATGTCGCTTTGCGAAAAACGAGCCTTGTTACAGGGTTTAAATCCTCCATTCTAAATATATGAGTAGCCCAGAATAATCTATTGATCTTAATAAATTTTATAATATTTGAGTTTTATAGCTTTTATATATTTCTGCGTCGTACCGTCTTCTCCAACAATCACTTTCCTTAACACCTCCAAGAATAGCCCTTAAAATCAGCTCAAATAGACCCAAATGGGCCTCATCAGTTCTTGCCAAAGTCCAAGTTTCGGAGCCATAGACCAAAATAGGTGTATAAGGGTTTTATATAACAAGAATTTAGTTTTTCTGCTTATGAACTATGATTTAAATAGATTTACTACCCAAAAAAAAAAGGCCTTATTGCAGACAGACACAATTCTGTTTTTTATTTCAGGTATGATATTATTTTGGCAAGTAATTTCTGATCATAAGTATTTAAAACTATGCACAGATTCAATGGTATAAGTGCATATTAAATGTTAACCTTATTAAATTAATTATTCATTACAGTTTATACTATAATATAGTTTGTACTGTTAATTATATTGATTCATTGCTTAATAATTAAAACACAAAATGTAAATTAAATAGATATCTTTTATTTTTATTAAAGAATCTCATCACTTATATGTGTTCATAGAAATCTTTATATTTCATTATATTATTATTTTTCTTTTGTATAAATCTTTTATGTTGAGTAATACAGAATAAAATTTTCTGTCAGTAATTCAAAACTCATAACATTGAAATTTTTTTATTCAATGAAGTATTATTATTTCAACTTTAAAAATACATTAAAATCTATTTGAGATTAAGTTAAAAAGAATTTCAAAATCATAATTGAAATTAAAGTTTATAGTCCTCGCTCTGCATCTTAGAAAGTTCATTATAGAATGAATGCGTAATTAGCAAAATTCTTAGTTAAAACAAGCCTCATTTATTAATGTGACAGGAAATTAATTAATTCTCCGTTTTTGAATTGCTTTTATCCCACAAACACGAATTATTATGGGCATTTGTCTTTCTATTTTCTCGTTGAAATGAAGTTAATTTCCTTTTAATTGTTGAAAATGCCATCTTTACCTCGCGAATATAGCCTACTCTTAAAATTTAATAACTCAAATTTAATCACCCAATGCAAAATTTTAAATTTTAATTAAATTTGTTTCTGTTTTTGATGGGTTGATTTCCGAAATAAATTTAATAAAGCTATCCTCATCTTTAATCCTCTAATTTGTGGAAAATGTAACCTGTAGCTACATAATAAAATGCTTATTTACATATATTACATGCGTCCCATGATTACATATGCTATGCAAGTCCAGTTTGGGGCTCCGCAGCACAAAGGCCCTAAAAATCATCCAAAGACTTGAAAACAAAATCCTACGGATGATCACCCACTAACTTTGGTACTTCAGGAATCAGGATATTAAACAATCGCTTAACTTCCAAACGTTCGCCCATTTATACTTAAAATTTCTGCAATAATCTTCCTCACACTTGCAATTCGGTTTTAAATTCTCTTCCTAGGTATGATATTTCTTTGAAAAAGATTATTATAGAAAAGACCGCGCACTGTTCTTAACATGTAATCCGTTGTTTTCAACCTCATTCCTACATCTGAAGTGCCATTACTGCAAGACCCACCGGATGGTGGGCCTCCTTCTAATGTTACAGTTTCTTTTTCATTCATATTTATACATTTTATTTTTTAAAGTCTTCAAAAATTTTTTTCTCTCTCTTAGTTTATTTTATTTTTTTTTTATTAATTATAGATTTCTAGATATAAAATGTGTGGCATACAATTTCAATGGGAATTGACCTAAAGCAACGCTTCTCCAACATCAAGTTAAAAGTGTGTAGATGCTCCATGCAGCCAAAGTACTGTTTAAACCACCTAGAACTCCTAAAAATTGATAAAATCGTTGTTCATTTGACTTTATTCAATTTTTTTTAATAATATGCTATCTTAACAAGTCGACTCATCGTGGATTTGCAATAAGCATACGTTTATTATCATAATTAAGATCGAATCTGTCAATAGATTTTACATAATAGATTTAACTAATCATAATCTCTACTCGTTCATAGATAAACAATATGTAATCGCAAAATGAGGCCATCAGGATTTGGTGACATACTTGTGGCGTTACTACATTTGAAATAAGTCGCCATATGCGGCTAGCCAGTTTCTTTACACTGTTCTTAATTCACTTCACTTACAATCGTAACCCTTTCTTGGCGCAGCTAGGTGAAAAGAATTTTGAAGCCAAATCCAAGCAGCCCTATTCTGATTTTTTTTTTAATTTTCTTTTGTTTAGGTTTATCTAGTAGATTGCTTGATGACTGGCTTTCAATATCACACATTTCAGGTTCGAATCCCTTCAGTGCCATGGATGATTGTAGAGGTTCGGAATCCACTTTAAGCCGAGGACGCGGTCTCATATGACCGTAGAGCGTTACAGAGCCCAAACAGACTTATTCTCACCCACATCATTCCTAAATAGCAAAAGGGCAATTCAGTTGTAGGCATTGTGGTGTTGGCTTGTTGTAGTAATAGCAGTAGTTTTTATAATAATGATAAAAGTAAAAAAAAAAAAAAAACTGATTTACGTATTTTTGTATGTAATCAAACATAGAATACATGTGTGTTTTTATGAACTGCAATATTTAAATTAAAATGATTAACAAATCATTTATTTGTCATTTGAAGTTGTGCCTAATGTTATAATTATCTTAAATATATTGCATAATTAAATATTTATAGACGACACAAATATAAGTCAAAAATTCATTGGCTGAAACGCAAATTTCCAGCATTGAAAGCTTTATTCTCCTTTTTGATTTTATTAATTTAACTGGCGAGTTTTTTATAATTCCCGTTAAAGCGATGGGCATGTCACGTGCCAATACATAGTGTTAATTTAATTTATTTCAGTGGGTTTTAGGCATTGTAGACGCTCTTGTGGCTTCAAAGCATTAATATATCAATAACTTTCCTTAAGTTGACCAGAACATTATGGTACCACCTTAAGGCTTCAGATTTACATTGGTATAATATTTGCCCAAACTAAAAAAAAATTGAAATTAACACTCCGTTTTGTGAGAAGCTTTAAAATGTCAGGCATTAGAAAAAAAATTAAATGTCTCTATAATATATATGAAGTAGATTGTAAGTTTCGTCTTTTGTACAGCTATTGTTATCACTTAAATACATCAGCAGTCTTTTCAATAAAAACATGTGACATTTTTTAAAGGCTCTTACTAATATTCATTTTTCATTATCTTACTCATTACCACTGATTCGCTAAATGAAATATATCTTAAATGCAAATCTAATTCTATTTATTATATACACTAAACTTTTCCTTGCTTTTGTTACAAATCCTTAAAAAAATAATAAAATGGCATTTTACATTCACCAAGTGTTTAGTAATCCATTTCCATTAATTTTTATTTTATTTTCATTGCTAAACTCAAGCAAAAAGCTTTTTCTTGGCTTCCCTTTGAAGTTCAAGTGATTTCTAGTATATTGATTTTCGGCGCAGCTCTTTGAAGTTATTCAGGCTATGATAGGAACGAACTCTGAAGTTCATTTCAGCTGGCATTCTTAATGTGCCTTTTAAACGTCCAGCTTCAAAGTCATTAGAAGGAGACTGGTGAGCTTGAAGACTCAAAATCATTGATTCGATCCAGAACTAAAACGGGACATTTCGTTGGTTTTGAAATTACATACTTTAAGAGGATTATCAATTGGGCTGTTTCAAGGGCTGATATCAGCTGCTTTGTGACAGATTTATTGTTCAAGTCAGTTTTCTTGATCCTATTCAACATTGTTATATTCATATGGCTATTTGACTTTGGCCATTCTTACAAAGTATTCCAGATAATTACTTCAAAACATTATCTTGCATTATTTAATATTACGCATATTCCCGAGTTTATTCAACCGTTCTCGAATGTTCATGATAAGCTAAAAATTTGAAGTGCGGATTTCAGTTTTTTTTTTTTTTTTTTGTTTTTTTTTCTTGTTTCTTTTGTATTATTTGCTGAAAAAAATTAATTGTTATCAATCGAAGATTTAAATCTTTTTACATACCGACTCTTTAATATTAACACTTTAATCATCAACTTGGTTCTTTCAATAAATAAAATAACATTTTTAAATTCTTATAATAATTCATTTTACTATTATCTTACTCATTTGTCATCACTATGATTCGCTAAATAAATTTATCGTAAAATATAAATCTAATTCTATTTCCAGAATATAATTACAAATCATTTAAAAGGGCATTTGCATTTCCCCAAATATTTGTGTTTTATATTGCGATTAATTTTTAAATGCATGTTTTTCATTAACTTTTGACAAATCAAGCGAAAAGTTTTTCTTGGCTTCCCTTTTGCCAGTTCAAAGTGATTTTTACTATATTGATTTTTTCAACACAACTCTATAGCAGAGTGTTTGGACTATTTGACCTTCTGGAACAGCGGAACTCCTGAAGTTCACATTTCAACTGGCATTCTATTTTAATGTGCCTTTTAAGTGATCAGCAGTCATTAGGATGGGGAGCTAGTGAAAAGCTTGAAGAGGGACTCAAAATCGATGGAATTGGTCCCGAGAATAACTGTGACATTTCGTTGGTTTTAAATTACGCTTGCTAAAAAATATCTGATGGCACTTTTAAAGAGGATAGGTCAGCTAACTACTTTGTTTTATTACATAAATTTAAAAAGAATGATGAGTTGTGTTTATGAGCTTTTTTTGACCAATTTAAAAATTTGCATGTGAAAAGGTCTCTTTCTTTGGGATTGAGAGAATCTTTCATTACAATTATAGGGAAACATTAAATGCAAATTAAGTCAGTTTCTACTCTGCTATATTGCAGAAAGTACTTTATAAAATGATTTTTCATTCATTCTTTTAGCTTATTTTGCCATCTATTGATAGATATATGCAACTTAAATCTAAAAGAAAAAACTAAAATTAATTCTTAATTTTAATTTATGAATTAATATTTGAAGAAAACTATTAACTTCCAGTGTCATCCACTACTAGCTCAAAATGTATTTGAACTTGTGGATAAGATGAAATATTTACTTGAATGATTTAAAATTTGAACTTCAGATACTATATGAGAATTATGGGCTAATGGGGAAGGGAATTGAAAAGACATAGTACATGTTTTTGACCAGGCCTAAGTCGTCTATCTAATGGGATCTGGGAAAGAGGCTGTATTAGTTCTTTAAGAGGTACTGCCAGGTGGTTCTTTGCACTTTAAATCAGAATGAGATGGCTGAGTGCAGACGCCCTCTGGCCCGGCGGTGTGCACCACGGATGCTCCTTCCAGGCGATTCCGAGATCCAGCAAATAAACAATGCTATAATAAATCGATAATCAACTGGCCGCCGGTCTACCATTTTACCCAATTTTGAAAGGATTCTGGCCTCTTTGCAATCTCTATGGCTTGAAGACTTGGTGACCTGGGAATTTACTTTTAAGCATTTAACATAGACAGAAGATACTTCAGTTGAGCATCCCTAGTTAGGTTTCGAACTCAGAACATTCTTAGTTTCGGAAGTTCAAAATAAAAATATAATGTATTATCTATCAAAAGGAGGTCAGACACGGCCAGTAGAATAGATCTCTGGTGCTCAGTTACCCAAGTTTTTCTGGTTTGAATCTGAAAGTTACCATGGATGTTTCAGTGGTTTCGAAATCCACTTTAAGCCATGAATCCCAGTCTCATATGACAGTAAGAGTGTCACAGGGCCCAATCAGACTTCTTCTCCCGCCCATCATTCCCCAAAAACAGTACAGGGCAACTGACCTCTAGATACAGTGATATAATATGCTGTGGTTAGTAGCGGTCTAATGGGTATGCTGAGACGTTTCATTGGTTTTTCAAATTACCTAATAGCACAAAATTTATCGATGCCCATTTAAAAAGAGGCTTACAGATCATGGCAATACGTAA